>QGOD01002543.1:132616-151700 GCA_003313065.1 Sarcodon sp. MG97 | reverse complement strand
GGCACGTTGAAGACAAAGGAGGAAAAGAGTCAATAATTTTTGATCTTAGTAGATAGTAATAGACTAATAGTCGCCCGCCGCCTACCGCTAAAGCTGCATCGGCGTGAGTATTCTCCTCGATGCCTGGCAAGGTCATTTTCCAGCTTCAGGAGGGGGAAGGGCAAGATGAATTTGATTCCGGATCAACTAGACAAATGCTCCCACCTCCGTTCCATTGACTTTACAGTTAAACTTACGGCGAGCCTAACGCTCGTCCTACACTTTATTACTGAAATACCGCACAGCAAATTGTAAAAACACTCTATAGACCGAGCGCCGAGGCGAAGAAGACCGGTCGGTGTGAAGATGTCCGTAGCAGTAGTGCGATTGCAACGAGGCAAGTGCATAATCCAAGCCTGACAACAATGGTCCTCGTGTCTTTCCTTTCCTACATAACCTCGTCGAAGCGCGGCTCGCCACATCCAAGAGCCTTCGACATTCCTGACCCATGAAGTCCACCTGGGAAACAAGAAAACCGTACAACGGCGCTGCAAGGTCCCTCGTTGTTGCCCTAGATGTTGGAACTACCTTTAGTGGTGTCTCCTACGCGATTTTAGAACCAGGGGAAGTGCCTAAAATTCACGGCGTAACAAGGTCCGTTTATTTTTCTACTCCCGAACGAGAAGATATCCCATGGACAACTACGGTCCTATAAAGGTTTCCAGGACAGGAGCATGTCGCAGGAAATTCCAAGATCCCAACGATAATGTATTACGACAAAAAGGGTACTATGGTCTCTGCCGGTGCTGAAGCAGAAGGGGCCTCCATTGAAGCTCAAGCAGAGGATGAGGGCTGGACTAAGGCTGAATTGTATGTCCCAGATCAGTCAGTAAAGCGGCAACCGAGTTGACTCCAACGCAGGTTCAAACTACGCTTACGACCGAAATCAATGAAGCTTGACATGAACGGCATGCGGTTTGGTCACCTACCACGCGGGAAGACAGCGGTGGACCTTTTCGGCGACTTTCTTGGATACCTTTTCCGGTGCACACGCATCTTCATCATAGACACTCACGCAAACGGGCCCAGTCTATGGAATGCCGTTGAGAAAGAGATACAATTTGTTTTGAGCCACCCTAATGGCTGGGAGGGTGCCCAGCAAAGCAAAATGCGACGGGCAGCTATTCGCGCTGGTATAATTCCGGATACTGACGAGGGAAAAGCGAGGATCCGTTTTGTTACTGAGGGAGAGGCTAGTTTGCATGCCTGTGTGTTGAACGGGCTGGCTGCAGATGTGTTGTCGGTAAGTACCCATTTGTGCCCAGTACTCCCGGCTCCTTACGGTGGCAGTAGAATCCCTCGGGACATGGTTTCCTCGTTGCTGATGCCGGGGGCGGGACACTTGACATAAGCTCATATGCTATGCGCGGTGTATCACCACTTGTAATTGAAGAAATTGCGCCACCTGACTGTTAGTAAATGGGTTCTCGCTATTTGATTCAAAATTTCACTCAACAGTTTTTGTTCATAGGTATTTTTGCTGGTTCTGTATTTGTTAGTCGACGAGCTCGAGAATTCTTTGGGGAAAAACTTAAAAACTCGCGCTATGGCACCCGTGATTCTCTTGATCACATTACTAAACGATTTGACGAAACTACAAAACGACTATTTCGTAGTACGAGAGAAACGCAATTCGTGCACTTCGGGTCTCCGCTCGACAAAGATTTGGCCGTTGGAATTCGAGGCGGCCAACTGAAGTTGACAGGGCAAGTCTTGTTCTTTGACGCTCCAAGCATGATACTAATCGAGTATGGCTCGTTGCTTAGAGATGAGGTCGCCGATCTGTTTGAGCCATCTATCCAAGCTGCTATACGTTCCATCCAATCTCAAATTCAGATTTCCAAGGGTGTCGTCAAAGTAAATCTACTTAGTCCTTCTGTTAATACAGGTATCTCATCTCGCACAGTCTGTTTGGTTGGTAGGTGGCTTTGCTGCTAGCCCTTGGCTTTTTGCCCAACTGCAAGCACGTCTTGAACCGTTGAACGTCACTGTTAGTCGGCCAGATAGTCAGACTTCGAAAGCAGTTGCAGACGGAGCCATTGGGTTCTACTGCGACCATCATGTCTCGGCTCGGATGTCGAAGTGTATGTATGGCGTGGAGTTTCTAAGAGAGTACGATCCCCAGGATGATGACCATGTATTAAGACAACATAGATTGTTTGAATTACCTTCTGGTCCAAGGCTGTTGCCTGATGCGTTTGATTGTATTCTTACTAGAGTGGGTTTTATTCTATCCTTGTTTGATTTGATTTTACCTGCTGACTGCACCACAGGGCATCAAAGTCAAGGAATCAACAACATTTAGCAGAAAATACTGCACCGAACTTACAAGCCTTTCTACGCTTTCCGTCTTCGAAGTTGAAGTCTGGTGCTATAGGGGTATGGAAGAGACACCGAAATGGATTTTGCGCAATAGAGGTCCGTGAAGGCTTTGATTCCTGCGCCTATCCAGGGCTCAATTTCATTACTTTCCTTTTTGATTCGCAGAGGATTTCACAACACTTTGTTTCGTCCGGGCAGATTTATCACCTCTAAGCGGTAGTGCACAGCCGAAGATCGGTAAAGGTGGCAAAACATACTGGACTATCGTGTTTAGCATTGAGATTCACTTCGGATTGACGGAGTTTAAAGCAAGAATCAAATGGAATGACAACGTGAGTTGTCTATTTATTACTAATGTGTCACCCACAAATTTGTCTTCTTTCGTCGCCTACAGGGCAGGGTCAGATAGTACGTCAACCTTTCACACCCATATGCGACTGCTTTAACATTTTATTAATAGCGGACCTGCATCCATTGTCTACAACGAACATGGGACTAGAGAAGAAGAAGAGGAAGCGGAGAATTTGACGGAAGATCTTTATTCAGTTTCTGCTCAGCACACATCAAGACCACCTTCTAGGGTGCCTTCTGCGGCAGCAACACCCAGAACAAGATCTCCCTCTCGGGGTGCCGAAGCTTCTCCACAACTCAATATTCCTAATGGCGTTCTGAGGTCGATGCCTACGGCATCTCCGACTCCTCCGGTTGCACCTGTAGTCGAAGAGCGCAGTAGAATTTCAACACCTCGCACAGCTTCTTTACATGGTTCTGTCACAGTATCCCCTCGCGCGCAAACCCCTTCTCAGGGACATGCAAGTCCAGCCATTAGTCATGCTTCTTCCGCATCCAGGACAATGGGTATATCCGATCAAATCACACCTACTCCTCCTGCACCTTCGACACCTCCAGTCGCCAGCGTGGCACAGACACCCGCGAAACCCGCCTCGTCTCGAAATACACCTATTCATTCTAGATCTGCGTCTATCTCTAGGGCTGCGGCTCCTCCTTCTAATGTCGTATTCCCGACTAATCCTACCCCATCGGGTGCCGCTACTCCCGTTGCCGAATCTCGCAAGTCGGCCACTCCCATCATCGAATCACGTAAGACATCTATTTCCTCGAAAAATGGACACACTGCCGGCGAAGCTACTATCAAAGCAGTGGAATCTCGAGCTGCATCAGTTTTGTCTAGACATAGTTACGTTGATCCTGCTGCGGCTGCCACTCTTCCTCTTGCCACCCCTCCAGCTGCTAGTCCTCCGGCTGTCATTCCTCCAGTTGTCACTCCTCCGGCTGCTACTCCTCCAGTTGTCTCTCTCCAAGTTGCCACTCCTCCTCTTCCTGCTGTAGGAACGCGCAAATCATCGGTTTCTTCACGAAACGGTCTTGGAACTCCTACACCTGCAAACAACGCCGCACAATCGCCGTCATTTACTCCACCCGCTTCAGCTCCTTCTCCTCCTACCATCAATGTTACTGGGCCTCCAAAATCCAAATCCCGGAGCGCGACTGCGCCCGTTTCACCGTCGTCTATTCCAGTTCCCTCTGCTCTCCCTGAAAAGGGTAAAAGCCGAAATACGACTGCATCGAATAGCACCGGTCTCACATACGCAACAACGACGCCTCAGCCTCGTTCAACAAAGACGTCATTTGGGTCCAGAAGCGACGGCGGGGCCCTTGCCGATACATTGAACAATATATGGGGGACGGCTAAGTCTACTAGTCCCTCGGTTACGGCTTCACCTTGGGCAGGGAGCAAACCGCTTGACCCACCGCCAGCTGCTGTTGCAGAAATACGGAAAGAGCTGTCCTCTGCCACTAGTGCACCACCTATTGCCGGTGATTCTGAGAAGCCACTTGAGACAATCTTGGAACCCCCGTTTACTGGCAGTGATGCTGTAAGGACCAGGACAGGCTCATCTGCAGCTGCACAGGCCCCAGTAGTTCCAGTAATACCCGATCAAGTTGCTGCAGCACAGGTCGAGGTGCACCAAGAACTACCGCCGGTGCAAGTGCAGCAACAAGAACCTGTTACGGAGCAGCCTCTTTTTGCTTTGGATACTGCGGATCCTTTATCCTTACCTATTACCCCCGAGAGCTTGGCTTTGGTCGACGGGCAAACATCAAAGATCCCTGGCGGGTTCGACGATCTGACAGGGGGAGACCATGTCACTCAGCCTGAACAAACTGCTCCCACTACTCCCATCATTGCAGAGAAGAAGAAAGGCAAAAAGAAAAACAATTCCAAAGATATTTCATCTGCTTCTACAAATAAAAACTCTCCATCACTTACTCCACTAGCACCTCAGAATAACACGAATCCAGATGACCAGAATGCCAACTTTACGGCTAAAGATGCCCCTGTCATACCCGCTCCTGTTGAACCCCAGCCACATGTTATAGATCAACTAGTTGACCAGAAGTTGGAAGAGAAGTTGGAAGAGCAGAAGGAGGGTTTAGTCAGCCAGGTTTTGAGCTTTGGCAAGAAGGAGATCAGGCCTACTTTGACCGAAAAACAGAAGGACGGGCCTGGCGGTGGTTGGGGAATTTCTAGTTGGGGAAAGTCTGTGTTGAATACAGCCACGACTGGGATACTTGGAGCTACTTTACCTACGTCTCTTGAACCTGTCATCACAGAACCGGTCTCCATGCAGCCTGTGGTTCAGCCAAAGATCGAGGAGCCAGAGGAAAAACCTGCTGTTGGTGCCCAGAAGCAATCAACAACAGGATGGGGCATGCCTGCGAAAACGGGTAGCACGTGGGGACTCGATAAGTTGGGCATAACAACTCCTACTTGGGGGGCGACAGCGACGAAACCAACATCGATCCAACCTACCGCAGCAGAAGCTGAAAAGGGCATACTCGGGTCAGGGGCTGGAGATTTGCATGGATCGATCAGTAGACCAGCCAGTTCTCATAGTCGAAGGAGCGGATCTCCTTGGAAGAAATTTGAACCGGACAACCAAGACATTGACTTGGGTCCTCTGAACATCGAGAACAAAGGGACGGAGACGCCAGCTGAAAAGCAGCCCGACTCAGGAATTGACGGTACTGAGCAAGTCTCACAGCCAGAGCAACCTGAAGCAGCCCCGAAAACCGACGAGCTGGTCAATACGCAAGAAATCCAAACCAATGAGAAGGAAGATACGTTGGATCAGGACCTTGATTATGAATGGGGAACCTTGGCGCCTGCAAAGACAACGGGTTCGAAGAAACAATCGAAAGCTGTTACACCTGTCGAGCTTCCTGAGGTCAAAGCTGAGGAAAAGGTCGCAGCTAATGCGGAGGCAGACCACCGAGATCAAGCTCAGGTTACCGAACAGAATGACACTGTTGAAGTAGAAGAAAGCACACAAGGAGCGGGACAAATGGAGTTTGCAGAAGCCGTAGACGAGGAGGGAGTTGATGGATGGAATGATTGGCCAACGAAGAAGGGGAAGAAAAATAAATCGAAGTTGCCAACTACGCAAACTACGACACCGAGCAAGAAATCGTCAGATCCTGGAGCAGACCTGTGGGGCACTGGTGAAGGGGAAACTCCCCTAGACTCTAATGCTGAAGCATCGACAAACAATGAAAATAAGACTGAGGGTACGCCCAAAGGAGATCAGGAAGATGGTAATAAGGAAGGCGGTGAAGAAGCTGGAGAAGTGGAGAAGGAGGAGGAAGACAATTGGAAGCCCAAGCAGGCGAAAGGTTCTACTACTAAGAAGAAGAAGAAGGGTAAAAAGTAGAGGGGTTTAGACGAAGGAATTCTTGTATACGAGGGTTTGTAAATATATTCTGCGTCAAGTTTTGGATATGGGAACGACAATGGACCGAACAAAGGCGAGGAGAACAAAGAGTGCAGCTTGCTGAGCCACACTTGAATTGGTTCTGCTACAAAACACGCGTCTGGCGCCTCATGTTGATGCACTGACCTTCCTGCCTGTTAACTCGCTGTTCCCCCGTCTTCGACGACATCTGTGATTGTTGAAAAACACAGGAAATCCATGAGCTTTACGTCGACCCCACTAGGCAGTAACCAGAACCGCAGAGTCGATCGTAACACGTTCTTCAACAAACCGTCTCAATCTTTGATCCCCCCTACGCGCTCAATCCCAACCTCCTATTCTTACGGGTAGGTTGCTCTTTCTTCTTGACTGCGTTTATTGTGATGACTCCATCATGGCCATCTCCAGCGCGCCTTCTACTACGCGTTCTCCCCCCAAGCACACCCAGTCTACACACGACCACGACAACCCAGACGAGCCTGCATTGGTACGATTTGCAAAACAGAAACAAAGGGCAAACTCTTCGAATATAGATCCTGAAAGGTGGTCTGTCAGGGACACATCCGTTCGAATCGCAAACGCGCTAACTCAAGCTGCAACTGGTGATACCAGCATGCCTCCAACCAATCCAAATGACTCATGGGCCTCAGGTGCCACCCGCAAATCCAATCTTCCTCGAAGTACTTCCGTAGAGTACGAAAAGGAAACTCAGTCAACCACTATACGTCGTCTCAATGCTCCTCCACCCTCAATCAATGGTCCTCCTCGCAGACAGATTGTTAAAACAACATCCATACAACGTGTACCCGATTCTGAGGAAGACGACTCTCCACCCGTCTCATTTATAAGAGGCAAGAGTCCCTTTGAACATGTTGCTGATGTGGCTCGATCGGTCCTCAAGCCCGCTACTTTCTTCATGGTACGGAGATCGCAAGAGCCCGAAGACGTAAATGAAAATGACGGCTCGAGTTATGATTACGCAAATGAAGAACAGGAATACCAGGAGCAACAAGCTTCAACTCAGGCCAAACCTCTTTCAAAGCGAAATAGTCACAAACGGGGCCGCATTTCTGTCGATAACAAAGCCTACCGACCTACTGCTTCCGATCTCGAATTGTCTGATGAGGAATTTGAGGACGATGATAAAAAAGTACGGAGGCGGAAGAAGAATAAGAGGGATAATATTGGTGGTCCTCTCACAAATCTTCCTGTCGCAGGCTATGACAAACGAAGAAAGCGGAAAAAGAACACGAAGGGTGAAGAGGAGGATGAGGATGAGGAAGCGAGTGGAAGTGACGAACCAGAGAAAGTCAGCGAGCATGTGAGTCTTTGGTTAGCATGTATTCCCTAGCGGACTAATCTTGTCTTAGCGGACCTCCGCACAGCGAGGTTCCGTCTCTCGTACACTTGGACCTTTGCCCTTACGGACATCTGTGCCCCGAGATTCTGCACAGCTCAATCATTACGACCAAAATGTCGAAGGAAACACATCAATGGATATCGAACAAGGTTTAAATTCAATACCAGAAGTCGACGAGTCTTTCGATGCGGAATTCGATCATACCCAGCCCTCAACACCACAAGCATCATTCTCTATCGGCGGCTTCTTAGGGAGAATAGTCAACTTAATCATTCGCTCAATACTCACGTTATTCTCGTCGGTTTTCCGATTGTTGGGCTTTATAACATGGGCCCTCGGCCAGCTACTAGCAGTCACCTTCAAAACGCCCATGAATTTGTTTAATATTACCAACTTTGCTCGACTTGCCAAGGCCACGGTGACAGTGATCACTGTGTACTTCGTCTGGCGTTATTTACGAGACAGTTCTGAATTGTTCAGGATTCCAACTATTTCATGGTCATCTTCTCCTCGGGCACCGTACCAGCCCCCGTCTATCCCGGCATCTGACTTTGCCGAACTTTCGGCTCGCCTACAAGCGTTTGAAGGTGCTCTTTCCTCCTTGTCTCTGGAACACGAGCGAGCGAGACTGCGACTGGAAAATGAGTTGAATCGTGGAAACTCTGATTTTTCTGGACGATTAGGAGCTCTGGAAATGAGAGTACAGAAAGAGGGTGCTAAAGCTCTGGAAGCCGAATCTCAGTTCAGGCAATCTGCTGGCCGAGTGAAACAGGAGATCGATGCTCTGCGATCACAGATTGTTTCACTGCCTTCTAGAAGCGACAATGAAGGGACTGACGAGGAAGCACGGACCAAGCTGAAGCTCCTTGAGGAACGAATCGGATCCGTGGAAGGGGGACTAAAGGATGCTTTAGAGCTGGGGAAAAATTCGGTCAAGGTCGGAACTTCGGCAGGCGTCGCCGCTTGGTGGAATAAGCTTGCCACGGGCAATCTAGGATCGACTTTGACTATAAAGTCTTCCGACGGTCAGGATGTCACTTCGCTGATTACTCAACTCGTCGATTCGGCCACATCGAAATACACAAAGGACCTTCTTGCTCGTCCGGATTTGGCGTTACATTCCGGTGGGGCACAAGTAATACCTTCTTTAACGAGTCCAACATACGAGATCCGGCCCTCAGGAGCAGCGAATCAAATCATTGGATTTGTGACAGGGAGTGGGCACGCTGTCGGACGGCCTCCCGTCACTGCGCTACACCACGACATCAACAACGGACATTGTTGGCCCTTTGCTGGATCACAGGGCCAATTGGGTGTAAAGCTTGCGTGGCCAGCATTGATCTCAGATGTGACAATCGATCATGTTGCGAAAGATGTCGCGTTTGACATGAGATCTGCGCCCCGAGAGATGGAACTATGGGGTCTGGTTGAGGGAAGAGATAACATAGGGAAGCTGAAGACCTGGTTAGCGGAACAGCAAATGAAGCGGGACGAGGCTTTGGACGCTGGCTTACTGGTAAGGCAAGAGGATGAAGAATGGGTGTATCCACGAGGCCTACCCAGCAACTTGCCATACGCCCGTATTGCCTCGTTCATGTATGATATCCGCTCGCCGAACAACGTTCAGACCTATCCTGCCTCCCAAGACATACGTGACCTCGGCATCGACTTTGGCTTGGTTGTATTGTTCGTGAAAAATAATTGGGGAAGGGACGAATTTACTTGTATCTACCGGCTTAGGGTTCATGGCCAAAGGATTGGGGAAGTTCCGCCACCATATGATCCAGAGTCTGAAACTCAATAGTTGACCATTATTTTTCACGATGTGTTGCGCTTGACTGATTTACAAACATCTACTACTGATTTTTTATTCCTATACTTTTGCAACATCTCGTTCTTTCTATATAATCATCATCCCTTGCTGTGGATCCCATGCTCGCATTACTCTCTACTTAGTGGATAGCTGTCATCAGGTTCCGCCCATTATCGGCACGCTGGTTTTGTTTGTTATATCTGGTCAGCTAATCATGCACGTACAAGCACTAGCAATGAAAATACTCACAAACCACCTACGTCCGGACCTGGAGCCTCCACGTGAACCGACTGACTAGGCTTGTAGTTTAAGATTGATTTTACCCAGGCAGGGTTTCTCATCGGATCCTTCGGTCGTTTATAATTAGTCGCTTCCAGTGAAATGTTTAGCAATTCGATCGCTTGGCCGTTGATAGGATTTATGCTCAACGCCTGTCATTCACTTTCAGCCGGATCCACTAGGGAACATTGAGCGATGGCAAATACCTCATGATATTTAACGATAGCACTGTCCGGGTCATCTAGCAGCTGGTAAACCGTGCCGAGAAGCGTCATAGCTGGGACGTTTCGTGGATCGATTTCGATAACCTTTTTGTAAGTGTCTCTGGCGTCTGTTAGTCGGCTAATGGTAGATTTGGCGTTAGCAGACGTGAAATAGAATCTGACTAATGTAGTATTTACTTTACACGTCGGTACGCTGTGCCAAGGTTGACAAAGGTGTTCGCCCATGATGTTTGCGATGTCTGTGTTATTTTAGCTAGTTGTATCGCCTGTTCAAATAGAGTTATTGCCCCCTCGAAGCTATATGTTTGAAACTCCGAGTCAGCGAATCCGAGAACAAACCTAAAGAGAATGTACTCTTTTTTGTAGAACTTGAGCACCCCTCTCTCGTTGATGAGGAGGGGGTCAACATCGCACATGGCATGTGCAGCGGTCAGTGCTTCATCTGCATGAATTAGATGTGAGAGCATCATTTGCTCCATGCCTATGAATAGTAATGGCAAGTGCGATCTGTTTTGGCTAATTCATGAGAGTCTGGGACAAACTTGCTAGTACATACCCGGGAAACAAACGGGAACAAGTAGAATATGCGGTCACAGCATGATCATGTTCCCCTTCTAGAGCAAAAGTGTGCGCGAATGATATCCATGCAGGCGCAGATCTTGGATCCATCAAGGTCGCCTTACTTTGGCCCAAATGGATTGAAAATAACCACCCTCCCTAAAGACTAATGAACACACCTGAAATAAGTACGAGCATCCTGCCATTTTTTAGCAGTAAGATACCAGATCCCGACAGCATACCAGCTGAGGGCATTCTCTGGTTCTTTGTCAACCATTTCGTGCGCAAGAATGAACAACTTAGAGTGCAAGTGTGATAGATGATACATGCAAGCAATATGCATCGGCACCGTGGGTGGATGAATCGCCACCAAGCCCAAGATCCTTTAAATTTCGTCATTTTAGCTTGAAATGTTAAATCATCGTCGAACCGACCGAGATGTGATAGCAAAGCAATCAGCCCAGCGGAATTGTGTATACAAGGCGTCCGCGAAGCTATATAAAACGTCTGGGTTATCAGATAACCCAAATTCCTCCACCAGTCGTTTTCGAGTCAAAGCTTGTTCCTCCGTGTGTTTGTATTTCCGTAGTCTCGAAGTGTAAATCAACCGAATGAAATCTGCGTCTTCTGGTGTTTGGTCATTATAAGATAGACCTTGAATAAAGTCCCACTCTATAAGACATTTAAGATAGGATAGAAAAAAAAGGAGAAAATACGCACCTTCGTCTGCAGACATCATTTCGCCATTTATGAGCTGTTCAAATGAGTCGTAACATTTGACATCTAATGCAAGAGCTTCCAAGAAACACTGTTTTGCCTGATCTGATCTGTTGAGCTTGAGCATGACGAGGCCGCGTAGGTGGCACATGGATGCCTCGACCTAAACCAAAGAAAAAATCAATTCAAGTGGTATATCTTGAGAAGCGTCCGACCTTGATACCCCCATCGACGTTAGGGACAGCAGGACCACTCTTCCCTATAAAGACTTCAGTATATGGAGGCTCGGCAAGCAGAGGGCTCTATTTAACATACCAGAATCTCGGAAAGGATTTGATTCTCCGAGCATTTCCGTCGCATTATGCCATTTGCCTTGTCTAACCTTCCGAGTAGTTGAGTGCGAATCATTTCATCAGAGGACCCGCTCTACCTGACATAATGCGGCCAAATATCTGCATGCAACACTCATATCCACTAGCCTTGAAGCCCCATTTGGATATTCAACTGCAGCGTTTACCATACTACTAGGACCTACAGGAAGTCTAGCTGGACGTGGAGGGGAGGTAGGAGAATCGACCTCTTTGCCTTTTCCCCTAGCCGCAAGGGCAGCGATATTAGGATGGACAGTGGAAAACTGGACCAAAGGGTAAGCATGACCATTAGTGAGAGGAAACTTTGTAACGTCATGGTTAACAACCGGTAAGGGAAAGGCCCTGATCAAAAGCTGTTCGGCTCTTGCGTACTGATGGGTCATGAAAAAAGTTTGTGCGAGCCAAAATGCATCATTGGGATCATCTTGAATAGAGAAAGGGAGATGCTTCATCATTATAGGGAATGTGATACTCCTGCCAAAGCAACTTACTAGTCCAGCTGAGGATCTTGTCTCCCCAGAAAGCAGCAGAATCGAATAAATGTTGCATCAACGCGTCGTGTCTCCACAATCGCATTCTGTCTATCATCCCCCACTCTGGCTCTTCTTCGTCGACTTCATCATCACCAATATCTTGCGAGATATCTAGAGAATCATGAAAAATATCCGTCGTATCATTAGCAAGTGGATGTCTGCCGCTACTCTCTCTGATTTTTCTTGAACCTCTGGGAGAGGGACGGATCGGAGATACTTGTAGAATCGAACGGTTTGGGTCAAGAGCAGATGCAGTGCTTGAGTTGGCTCCGATATATGAGTTCACGAGGGATTGAGGGCCAAAAGAGAAGGAGGTGTTCAAGGAATTACGAGGACGAGCGGGTAGCCGAGGTATGGGTGGAATTACGAAGTTGTTCGTAGGAGGAATTGCAGCCATGATGGTGGGACAGTGGAATAGCTGGGGCCAGTGGTACAGTCGCAATGAAGAGTTGTGCGTTCATGTTCAGCCACAAACGCGTCTTGCATATGGAATTAAATCGACGCTCTTTATTTTATCAAAACGATAACCGAGCTCATCTCTGTTCCACGCAACTATGTCAAGAGGCCAAACCTCAATTCGTCTTCCAAAATTCCTGCTTGATGAACTGGGCAACTCATCTGGTCAGCTACAGTTCGATACTGTAAACTATCAATTTTGTGAACTACAATTTGCGTTCTATATGAGTAGGAAACCATAGAAGTCTACATAACCGGCACGCATTCCGCAAAGAATCGAGAAGACAAACCCGGGTAGAAAGCAAATTGCGTAGAGCAGAACACCTCGCATCCGTTCGTTCACTCCAGAAAAAAAGACGAATAGACGAGGAGCATGTGGATACTTCCGAGCGGAAAAAAATCAAAACACACCAGCCACCGTCTCAGTCAACGCAGAACAAAGAGAAGACAAAAGCGAATTCTCCCTTGGAAAAAGTAGTCGAGGGTTCGGGAAAACCTACCCAACTGGGTGCCTCATCCCGTTCCAGAGTAGACCAGCAAGAGGATGCTTACATCTTATATCTGGAGAGTAAACTAGGATGGAGGAAGAATGGTTCAAGAACAGGATCTTACGGTGCCAGTCTGAATGAAGATGGTCTCCACGGTATGTTCTTGAATGTGTTCTCTTTTCTTCGTTTGGTTAAATTCGGTAATCGGCAACAGACCTATTGAGAGACCTAGACAAGTTTGAGACATCACAAACAACCGTAAGTGGACCTCGATACCTATCTTGCTCTCTCCAAAGTTCATTTCGTTAGGTTCCCAGAGGCGAGCTTACAGAAAGAAGTGACGATGGATCTTCTGCAATTTCTGATGAAAGTTCTCCTCACGAAGACAACGATAATACAGATTATGAGGAATGGGGCGGCTTTTGTAATTCTATCGACGCTCCGGAGTCCCCAGAAATAGATGTCGAAGTGGGTTTAAAACACTCTCCAGAGCTACAGTCAAAACCCAGTTCGCTTTTTGGCGCCAGAACGAACCCTCAGTCCACTAACTACGTACTAGGTGCAGGCTCCCGTTACATACCGCCGCAACTGCGTAAAATACCCGCGGGAGACGACCACATCCAGTCCGAGACCACCGTAAAATTGAACAAACAGCTCAAAGGTTTGCTGAACCGGTACTGTCATATTTACAACTAGATGAGGCCTTCTTTGATTTCCTCTTGTACAGATTGAGCGAGCAAAATATTTCGACCATAATTGATAGTATCGAAGAGATTTATCAAAATAATCGTCGACATGGCGCGTTCTTCTTTTTTTCTAAGAACAAACGCAATACTAACATGTTAATCAAATAAAGATGTCACATCTGCATTAACAACGTTAATTATCGATGGAATATCGTCACACTCGATTCATCTCGACGCTTATGTTGTCTTGTATGCAGCCCTAGTGGCTAGTCTTCACAGACTTGTTGGTGTAGATTTTGGTAGGTGACTTTAAGACCCAACAAATCATTGATATTTGACAACAGA
Source organism: Sarcodon sp. MG97 (assembly GCA_003313065.1). NCBI lineage: Eukaryota > Fungi > Basidiomycota > Agaricomycetes > Thelephorales > Thelephoraceae > Sarcodon > Sarcodon sp. MG97. The sequence continues at coordinate 137,736 of QGOD01002543.1, read as the reverse complement.
ATTAGTCGCTTTCTTTGTGCAAAATGTTGTGTCGTCTTATGAAACATACTTGGCCTCCGTTGATTCCTCTACTACTACCAATGGCGACAAAGAGGAAGTATACGGCAAGGAGGCTTCAAACTTGATCGTCCTTCTGGCAGAACTATACAATTTCCAAGTCCTGTCATGTATCCTGATCTACGACATTATCCGTGGATTGCTGAACAAACCGAACCTTACTGAGTATAACATAGAGCTTTTGCTCAAAATAACCAGAAGTATATCATAACAAGTTGTACTCTCTTTTCCCAATTAACGCCTTTTCAAGGTTCAGGGTTGCAGCTCCGCCAGGATGATCCTACAGCCTTGAAAGACATCATTCAAATGGTCCATTCAAAAATTGCAGAAACAAATGCTCCCTTGAAGTTCGTCTCTTTCCTCTTTATCCTCTTTTAACTTGCTCAAGCTTTACTTTAGTTCTCGGACGAATTTCATGATAGAAACGCTCACCAACTTGAAAAACAACAAGCTGAAAAAAACTGCCGGTGGGGGTGCAGGTGGAAGCGGAGGGCAAGAAGCTGTTGACAGACTCAAAAAATTTCTGTCTGGAATGAACAAAAAGCGTCATTGTCAGTATATTATTCGCAAATGCAGTCATTATGATCTTTACCGACTATGTGTGCCTGATAGCCATGTCACACGAACCACTACGTGTAACCCTTGATGATCTCCACTCCGCCAAAACTAGGGGCAAGTGGTGGTTAGTTGGAGCTGCATGGAATGGAGACCCTCTTGTGGACAATAAGGCAAATCTCGATCAATACCATATCGACAAAGCAAGGAGCGGGAAGAATGAAGATAGGCTGACCAAGTTGGCAAAAAAACAAGGCATGAATACAGACATCCGCAGAAGTGTGTTCGTCATCATAATGAGCAGCGAGGTATGTTTTTCACTCAGTAGCTCTTCTAGGGCAGTAAATTCATTACTGCGACGTACAGGACTATGTCGATGCTTGTGAGAGGCTCGGACAACTGAAATTAACAGAAGTACAGCAGAGAGAGATCGTCAGAGTGATTTTACATTGTTGCGGTAACGTTTGTATCATGATTCTTATTCGGTTTCTGCGCTTTGTGACGACGGTTATCCCCACCAGGAGAAATCGTATAACCCATACTATACTCTCATCTGCCAGCAGCTATGTCGGACCTCCCATTCCTACACAGTCACACTACAGTTCTGCATGTGGGACTTTCTGCGGGAACTTGGCGAGACTAATGTAGGAGGAATCGAGTTATTGAAAAGGCAGAACGACGAGAGTGCGTTGGGAGATGGAAAGTCTGTTGGGAGAACGAAGGCAAGGAATCTGGCAAGAGCCTACGCCTGGTGGATCGCGAAGGATTGTTGCACATTGAACATCCTCAAGGTATTGAGCTTGTCACATAGGGACATTCGTCTTCACTGACGCGTCACGGTGTAGCCCGTGGATTTCACGGTCTTGAAAACTCAAGCACACGCGTTTCTGAAGGAACTCCTACTTCAGATATTCATTAGCAGTCAAATCTCCACCCCAGTAATCGCCGCGGATACTGAATCCCTCCTCACTACGTCATCGAGGGATCGTGCAATTTTGGAAGACGTTTTCAAGAAAGTCACTCGAATCGAAACGTTGGCCATGGGACTTTTGTACTTTATCTCGGAGGCATTCAAAAAGGACCTGAAGGCTGAGAATAGTGGTTTCTTAGGTTGGGCAGTCGAAGTGGCCAACGACACGCTGAGGACTGGAGTAGATGTTGCGCCTAATCTTTGATTATTGTAGTTTTTCAAATGCTACGCTGGAGACGACGCTGCCCGTCTTTCCGCCATAGGTGTACGTCGCATGTTGTATACGAGAACTTTGTGTGACCTATGCGTTAGAGAGATCAAAATATTTTCTTCAGAACTAACTCAACTGAAATATTAGCCCAGTCTGAGGTAATATAAACGCTGTTTTGAGTTCGTCTTCAGTGAAGTTGCATGCTATAAAGATATTTAGTACCCGGACTGACGGGAAATAGTGAATGCGATTTTACAAGTGATCAGAAAGTGGCCTCCGGGCTTCAGCAACCTAACAAGCCTGTCTGGGTATTGTGTGCTGGGTGCGTGCCCTTCTTCGTCTTTTTCACCCAACGCCATAGCATCAAACGTCCCTTTGTCCAAGATCAAATCCCAGCCTTCGAATCGAGCCTCTCCTGCAGAGTAAGGATCCTGAGTCAAGAAATCACAGACCGTAAACTTGATCTCTTCCGCCCCAGATCCACGAGTCGAGGCAATCGCCTGAGAAAGCTTGACGGCATCGGAGCTGTAATCAATGCCAGAAAGTAATCTCGGTGGGTATCCTGCCTCCGCCAACGCAAACAACAGTGTGCCGTTGCCACTCCCGATCTCGAGGATAGTCGGGGGAGAGTCTGTTGAAGACGAGGGGAGTGGGCGGCGGTATTCTAAACACCAATCTACCATTTTTTCAACAGCATCTTCTCCGAACCTTGGTTATTTTTTATTTTTATAGAGCCGCAATTGCTAGTGGATTGGCGTTACGGACCAGATTTCTCCCTCCTCGCCTATATCGTGAAAATTAGCCAGTTCTTCTTCGTAGACGTGATCCCAGCTTCGGATGGGTGGTATGGACACAGTTAAACTCCAGATGTCAGATGTACGTACTACTCCTTCGTCCCGAGTTTAGACGGCTTTAGTTCTGCCATGATACCTTCGCTTCCAAAGCCAGAAGTGGAGAAGTTTTAATCACTTGGCTACACGAGTTGGGCAATGGTGTTTGCTGTTATCCTATTATGGTACTAACCAAACAATGCCTCTCTCAGATCAATCGTGATAATTCGCCGGATACATTGAAAGGCGACCCAGACTTTCGAGGAGAATAAATTTCACGCTTTATTGCCAGTCCTAACGTTGAAAATAATTGTAGGTTTGTAACCGCTGGTTGAGTGAGGGTGGCATGATGGTTGTGCAACTCTTGGGGTTCCTGCAAAGACAAAGGCATAGACAACGTCATACGCGGTACATGTACGTGGCCTAAGGAGAGGCCGCAGAGACGACGAGTGGTGGTAGCTATGTAGATTAATAAGAATGATATAGGAGTCCGAGGACATATGGATACATCTAAAAGAATGAAACCTGCGACAGACTATAAAAATTTATAAGAACGCGTTAGAGGGAAGTTACAACTGACCCATTCATCGAAGAAAAAAAGTCAACCAGATGCTATCGCATTTTTTCTGTTCTCTCCAAGAAATCCTTGGCTTCGTTGATTTTGCTAGCAAGGTAAGGGGCACCGCCTCGGTCCGGATGGTTAGCAAGCATGATTTGCCTGTGTGCATCCTTCAGTTTAGTTCGTAATATAGGCCCATCTCTGCCATATGCACATTAGGCCCATGAAATGAGGGAGAGTTGAAGTGAGAGACATACTTGAGCCCAAGGATCGCAATAGCCTCCTTGCGGTCCATCTTTGCCTTGAAGCCGCCTTTCGCCCATTGCTCTGCAGCTCCTTTTCCGCCAATGAGCCCACGGCGGACCAAGTGTCTCCCAGTAAGAGCTGCAGCAATGGCGCCGACACCAATTAGTAAGGGTGTAGCCATGACGGTATACGAGATGTAGAAAGGTCAAAAAAGCCCACGTTGTTGTCCGAGTTGACTTTCAAATCGAGTCGCTAATCTCAATCGCCACCTGATACTTGGTATGCAATGGCCCTCGAGAGATATGGTAGCACTTCCAGTGCACCGTCCGTCCACGCGCCAATAACTGAATTTGACGTGCTGAAGTCGTCCCACAGGTGAGAATGTCTTTTAATCTGAAAACATTGTGCCAACCAACACCTCAACACATAGATTTCTACGTTCGGAAGAGGAAGAAGATAAACAACTGTCATGGAATGACAAGTTGGCAAAGAAATACTACAATAGCCTCTACAAAGAATTCGCTGTCTGCGATCTCAAGCACTACAAGTCCGGAAATGTAATCTATCCATAACTATTGCATCAAATTTCCTAATGCCTCGCTAATTGTGCATTGCAGTTCTCTTTGCGATGGCGGACAGAAGCAGAAGTTTTATCTGGGGCAGGAGATTCGACGTGTGGAAATACTCGTTGCAGACATCATTCCCCCGAGCCCGGAGATGATACTTTGCGATTGAATACCGTTGAACTGCCTTTTGCATATGTCGAACACGGGGAAACCAAGTCTGCTTTGGTGAAAGTGGTGTTGTGTGGCAGATGCACTAAGAAGTTGATGTTCAAACGTAGGAAGGATGCAGAGACGGGAAACCAGGTAAAGAAGGAGGATCTGGACGATGATGGGCTGTTTGGGCTGTCTGCAAACATGCTAGACGGCGACCAGGACGAGCGAGCAAGGTCAAAGTCGAAGAAAGACTCAGGTAAACGAAGGCGGCATGAAGACGAAGACCCGGGACGTCGTCGTCAGAATTCGAGGTCTCGCTCTCCTCGTCGTCGACGCAAGTCACACTCGCCTTCAACATGACCCACCACCTTGTTTCGGATTGCGTAGATGGAATGACTTTAGGCATTTTAGCAATTGCACACTCCACCCCGGAATGAAGATATCCTGTTTGATGTGTGGTTAACAACCTACTGCCTCGGGTGGAGGACATGCAAGCAGTTTGATGATTTCATGGAATAGATTTACTGTGAAGTTGTATCAATGTAGGAAGAATAACAAGACTGTCGTTGTTATATACATCCTCCGGGCTCTTGAGGATAGTAGTACATAGTAGTGGTAGTAGTACATACAATGAACATGGATTCCATATCCTATCTGGCATACCTGATCAACCGCAGATTCTAGTCGTAGAATACCAAAGCTCGCAGCTCAATCGACTGCCTCAATGGTGCATCAGAAGGTGCGGAGGGATCCACGAAAGCTGTATGCGGAGTAAACCTGGCCACATCAAATTTGCTATCGAAGCTATAAATTCGAATGAATCAATAACCTTTCGACGTAGACCGTGGATGAATATGTCACCAACCACTTGAGCAAAACGAGGTCATCTGGTTCCATCCCTCTGACGTACTTCCACTTGTGATTAGGGTTATACTTCACGCTCATCGTTTCACCATTGGGCGGTTGAGGATAA
>QGOD01002543.1:108132-132514 GCA_003313065.1 Sarcodon sp. MG97 | reverse complement strand
TCACATTGCGCAGTAAACAAGTCACCACCGTGTTTTTGCAATGCAATAATGCAGCATACCATTTATTTCGCAGCAAGCTTCTCAATAATGCTCAGATATTCCGGTTTACCTGGAATGCAAGGACTGCGTTGGCAATCTATCTTGTACAATGCTCCTCAAACATAGTTGAGATAGTGCGGTAGTTACTATGATGTTCGAATCTGCAGGCACGTCGATGCCATGTACATCAGATAATGGTGATTGTAACGCTGGCAATGTCAGAAGTGATACTGGAAAGCGAGCCCTACATCAAACCAAATGATGAGTACCTAAATTGAAATTGGAAGAATTCAAATAACCTGACGAACTTGTATGACCAGATAGATGCTTCACCTAAAAAGCGATCTGAATGCCACGAGCACCGAGATGGCCTTCATTGACAAGGAAACAGCAATTCTTATAGCCTTCGTCTTGTCTTCGAACATATTATCGTTTTCCTGAGTAATGTATGTAAGTCTGATCGGCATGATTAATAATCGCGAGGATTCGGCAAGAAACGTCGCTGAAGGGCAGAACATTCAAAAAAGGATTTTGCAGATTTGTCGGCGTTCCTGGTGCACAACCAACGACCCTCGTTGAACACGAAGAGCTTGTATCGAAAGAAGACTGTGTCAGCTCCGACACTTGACGCCGACGGCTTAATGAAAAACGAACGAGATGAACGGTCGTTGGTCGCCGAGGTGCATCCTATTGGAACCGTCCCAAGGCGAAGCGAGATAGCCCATGCATTGCCGGTTAATGACACATTGTATCGCTAATCAAAACTCGCAAACAGCATTGATGGATCATACCAAAGATTACCGTTATTCGCGGGCGGCAGACTCTCCTCGTGCCTCTTCTAAAATGAATACTCCGTGTTCAACTAATGCTCGTTCACCAGATAAATTGTAATACATATTTGATGATTGCATTGTTTCCCTGGATTCGTTTCTGCGATGGTCCGGGTAGTCGCCTTTCATGTAAAACAGGATGAGACAGAAATGGACGAAGTAACGTCCAGAAGCAAGCTCCACTTGATTACATGAGGCATTGTTTAGGGCCCGCCCCGAGTTGCCTGAGCCTGTCACACGATGTCACTCACTGCCGTTGCCTCAATTATTCCCACACATCGAATTATTACCGTGGGTTATAATCGTCTTTCTCTACAAATGTGCAAAATGCCCGATGATATTGTACGTCTCGTCCATCAGCGCCTCTTCTTTCTCTGACATCTCTGTACCTAGCCTTGTCAGTTAGAAGGTGTGCAGTTTCATTGACCCTCCATCTCATGTTGTAGCAACATAACAAACAACCTACGTTTGTAAGCTTGTAACCTCCAAGCCTGCCTTTCGAAAAACACCTACAATCCCGCGAAATGCGATAACGGCCTTCGGAAACTTTATCAGTGCTGTCAGTTCATGTATGACAAGTCAGAGAACAGAGGAAAATCCACAGCGTGTCCTAATTCAAGTGTCGTTCGGAGATGGCTGAAGGATCACCCAAGCTAAGCTATCATTACTTACCCGACTTTGTGTAACGAGATGGCATGTGATCTGGACTCTCGGTCGCTGTTGAGGTACTCTGCCCGATGGCCGTCCTAATCACCGTACCGCACAAGGTTCTTCGTGAGTACTGCTCCGCATTCACTAGTGAGCCTATCAACTTGACTCTGCGGATCCGCACTTTCTAGATTGTCCCTGAGCCTGCTGAATTCCCATCTACTTTGCGCCCTGCGTTCGTTCATCGGTGATATTCCTTTCATACCGCCATCAACAGCCTCGGCCATCACTCCTGTCCCGAGAACCAGTTGTTGTTATATAAGTACCTATCTGTCTTTCACTATCTGCAGCCTGGTTCCCCAGTTCCATCATGTCCAACCCCAACTTCGCTGCTCTAGGGCTTCAGAACGCGCCAGAAGTCATTGACCCTATCCAGCTGCCAATACAGGGTACATTACCGTCCTGGCTATCCGGGGCCCTTTACCGCACAGGCCCAGGAACGTTTCGTATCAGGACAGACAACAACAGGAAAGGCTACTACGATGTCCACCATTGGTTTGACGGACTAGGGATGCACCACAAATTTGAAATTAGGGAGAATGGTACACAGGTGTGGTACAACTGTCGCAAATCTTCCGAGAGCTTGGAGAAGCGCATTGCTGAAGAAGGCAAAAACCCTTTTCTTACTTTCAACCAACCTCTGGACCCATGCGACAGCCTTTTCAAGAAATTCTTCACGTCATTCAAGGTATTTGCTGGCTTTGGACCGAAATCCATGAGTGAACCGGATGCCTATAACACCTCTGTCACACTTTCGCCCAATCTGCCATTGCTAAAACCTTCATCTCATACAAATGTCAAAAACAGACAAGGCATTTCTCATATCGTGGCCAAAACTGATTCAAATAACATTCAAGTTATCGACCCAGATACGCTAGAACCGCTGGTCCAAGGTCGATACCGAGACTTGGATCCCCGCCTCCAAGGCGAGATCTCCGCAGCTCATGGGTGCACAGATAAACGAACAGGGGACTTCTGCAACTTTATGCTCAAGCTCGGCTCAAGACCCACCTATACTGTATTCTGCGTTAGGGGAGGACTTGTTGATGAGAAAGAGAAGGGCAAAGTAGATGTCTTGGCCACAATCGCAGACGCCCCAGCTGCATATCTACACAGCAGCTTCATGACGGAGAGATATGTGATCCTAGCTGTGTGGCAGGCTGATTTCACCAAGTAAGGGTCATACAGTCAACTACCAAATAGTTATACTCACTCTTAGCCAAAGTCGTGGTCTCGATATAGTATGGAAATTCAACATGGCCGATGCCATAGACAAGAATTGGAGGAAAGACCGTCCAACACTTTACTATGTCATTGACCGGAAGCAGGGCGGGATTGTTGCGAAATATGAGGTGAAACTGCATTGATATGAATCCTATCCAACCTTGACTCATGTTTTTAACAGTCTGATCCATACTTCTCCTTTCACGTGATAAATTCTTACGAAGAGGATGATGACTTGGTGCTGGATGTGTCCCTCTTTGCCGACAACTCCGTGATCTGGGACTTTGTATTGCAGGAACTCCGCGACCCAGAGAAATACAATCGTGAAGAAGGTCCAGATATTGGGACCGCAAGGAGGTACCGGTTGCGCAACGTCTCCGCCTCATCACCTGGCACAATACGGCAAGCGGAGATGGTGTTCGACGTCCCTATGTCGAAATGCATTGAACTTCCTACAGTCCACCCGAACACATATCATAAACGGTATAGATACGCCTATGGTATCTCCAAAGCCAGCCGAGCTAGCATCATATCGGATAGATTGATCAAGCTTGATATGGAGCACCCAAAAATCTCTTCAGAGAAACTTTCAGATGGTGCGGCAGTATGGACTGACACAGACTGTGTGCCTGGTGAACCAATCTTCGTTCCTGATCCAAACGGGAAGGAGGAAGACGACGGGGTGGTGGTCAGTGTAGTGTTGGACGGAAAATTGGGGAAGAGTATGCTGGTTGTCCTGGATGCGAAAAATATGGTGGAAGTTGGAAGGGCTGTCATGAACCACCCGTTTCCTTTTGGTTTTCATGGGGCTTTTGTGAAGACGGTTCAATAGGTGAACGTGTCGAGTTAATTATAACGCTATGAGATATCCGATTCGACGTGATTACACTTGTTATCAGCTGTTTTCGTTAATTGCAGCGCAGTGTATTCAAGTCTTTGTACTTGAATAGATGTTAACATGCTGGGAGGTACTCGATTGTCTTCCCTGTTGTAAAATGAGTATTATTTAGATAGATTCTTCTTTGTGCTACGACGTGTATCTACTCACTCGTTTGTTTCACTGACCACACATTGTTTCGTTTTTATTGTTCAAGAAATGTTTTGTCTCTTCTACCACAAAGCCACATCCACTTGATGTAGAATACGAGTATATAAGGAGCAGTAGTACTATGGTTAATCAACACGAAATAACTGCGCTCTCTAATCGCCCTCCTGTCTCTTACTCTTCGTCTTCTTGATTGCGACTGCCGACAACGTGCGCCCATTGATTTGCGAAGGAATTTGATAGAGATGTCACGATACGGCGGACTCTGAGTGCAATGGAACCAGGGTGAATAAGGGTGCTGATGACGTTACAACTCGCCTAGGTCTCGCAGTCCCCGATATGCAAGGAGCCTTGCTATGGTGTCCCCAAGCGCAAGCTTGGACAGACATCTGAAAGGCGTGAAACATAGAAAGGAATCGAAGATACACGTTCCAACATGAGGGGAGCATGGGCTTATAAGACGAGCGAGGCTTCGTACTGGCAACCCCAGTTGGAATTGCGTAGCCTCCGGTGATGAGGAAAAGAGGACGTAGTTAGCAAGCCTTTAGTGACGTAGCTAGGCAAGATTGCCACGACTCAGTGAGCTTGGACCTCACAACAACAAAACACCTTCCGCCATCATGATGCCGGCGATTAACACACTCTCATCCCCCAAGGTTACGTCAGATAGTCGAATCGAATCCACATTCAACAGTTTTAGCCAGAGTAAGAATGTCTGGTACAGCGACGGCAGCATCGTCCTGCATGCGGAGAGGACGGCTTTCAAAGTGCATATAAGCGTGCTAGCCCAGGCCTCTGAGGTGTTCAGGGACATGTGCGCTTTGGCTAAACCGTCAAGGGACGCCCACGCCGAGTCAGGCAGTGATGGCGAAACTCGCTGTGATGATGGCTGCCCTGTACTGGTGCTACAAGATTCTGCGAGTGATCTTAGTCATTTCTTGAGATCATTGTACCGTTTGACGCAAGCACAAAACTTACTTTTTTAACTTGTCGCCTGTATTAACGACGTCAATCTAGATATTTCCCGCCCCATGCAAGCAACTCTTTTGAGAAGGTCTCGGCTGTAATTCGGTTGTCGACAAAATACGCTGTTCCAGAACTACGCAAATTCGCCGTCGACCTCTTGATGACAGTCTATCCTTCTACTCTCACGGCATGGGACCAAAGGGTATCTCATCGCCTTATTCCGCCATTCCAAGAGGAGTATATATCGTATCTCCTCCTGGCCATTCAGGCTGATATCCCATTACTCATCCCTGCGATCCTTTATGACATGTCAATGCACCCGCAAGCCGAACTCGTCCCCGGATTCCAAAGGGTAATCGAAACCCACGGATGGTCCATCATATCCGCCTTCCTTCTTGGGGTCGAGAAACTCCGTGAGGCAGAAAACCTTCACCTCCTCGGCTTCTTTGACCCATCGTCTGTCAAGTTGGACTGTGGATCTGGATCTGCTGAGAAGTGTAAAAAAAAGTTGAGCGATGCTGCTGCTACCAACGTCCACGAGTGTTCTACAACTTGTAGAGCTCTGATAAAGAAGGTTCGTTCCAAGTTAAAAGTAAAAGAACTAGTGAATTCCTTTGAACTGTGTTCAAAATGCGCTGACAAGGTGGAGAATGCGATCTACGCAGGTAGAGAAAACTTATGGGAAGAGTTACCCGACTTGTTCAAAATGTCAAATTGGGAATCGCTTCGTAACAAAGAAAGTTTATTGTTCAACGATTAAAGAATAAGCAGCCGAAGTGTAGATGTAGATTGAAACTCTTGTTATAATGAATGCCTGCATGCCTTGGAAAGTCTTCGTAAGAGCAGAAAACAGGCTGGTGAGAGCTGATATATTTGTGACGGGGGTGAGAGGATCGAAAGGGACAATGCGAAAACGCGAAAAAACGAGAGAAGAGAGAGCCGATGGCTAAGCCGTGTATAAAGAAAAAAACTTGGTTGAAAGACCTATGGGCCTCGCGCCCAAAACCCGGCCCGGTTTATTTCCGAATCAGAGCGAGACTCGACGCTGCTCCAAGGCTCAGAAATAAGAAATAAAATTGGCCTCTCCCCCAAGTAGCAAACGCGCTCAGTCAAACTGAGCAAAGTTTGGCGACCCAACACGTAAATGTCCCGTCTTTCTCATCTGTCGTGAAACCACCTAGCCTCAAGCTCCAGTCCCAAGACCAACATCCGAATCTGACGACAAACTACTAGATGGAAAAACAGATTCCAAATAGTGACGGGGCCTTTGTTCATGCAGACTTGGCGGGAACCGGGGAGGACATGTGAAGTACTCTCAACGCGAGAGACGAAGCATATAATCGAGTGCAGATGGTAACAAGTCATGACTGCAGTGCCGCAAGGTCTTTTGTTCCTGCGATGGCATTTGTGGGAGTCCTTTGAAATATCGCAGTAGGCTAAGTTGGCTTGAGATAATTGAGCACACGTCTTATCTTCTATGGATGAAATAGCCAACCTGCGTGAGGACTTGGACGCTCGTCGAACAGAGATGCCGACCGACAATTGTGACTTTTCGATGTTAACCATACGGAGGATGAACATCGTGCGTGTAGCCGACATTTATCTAGGGGCTCCAGAACACACACACACTGCAGGAGCCAACACTAGTTGGGGGAAAGCCAAGTTTGCAACCCTATGAAGCCCGATTTTTGGTGCCTGAACATCAAGGGCGAGATGGATATCGTCCTCTCTTTTATCAACCGCATGATTGCGCACCAGAATCTACGTGACCAACATAGCACTGCGATGACAAGAACATCCGAGGGGTTGCCCCAAATATACTGAGTGAGGTGGGAGATGTAAAAAGAAAAAATACAGTTAATACCTCAGAGGTAGCCTTGGAAGCTTCAGTGAAATGAACATGGCCTCACTCGGAGGGCAGTCGCAGATCATATCCTTGCCGTGGAGAGAAGTCGCAATTGTGCAGGTTGGTTAAAGTTTGGTCAGTTGGGATTATTGTAAAATAACATTAATATTTACTATATTCGGTAACAGTTTACATAAGTAATTTGTGCCGGTCTGTTCATACATGACCCCGTACCAGACGACGTTCTAATGCCAAATACAACTGGGGAGATTTCGAGTCTGGCTCAACATCGATATAATGCTTTTACGACGATCCATGGTGGTACATACATTGTCAATGTGAGCGTGAGACTTCTTCCCGGATCTCGACCACACATTGTAATTCTACCCGAGAGGGCTCCACTGAACCATCACAGAGAAGGTCGAGAGGCATGGAAGAAGGGCGTCGGTTCAATTGGTTGTGGCAGTATGACTGAAACCTAGGGTACAGGTTTCGTTTGCTTACACCTCGAATGTCGAGGACAATCCGAGTGGCAAGCACGGACATCAAGACATACTGCCAGCTAAGAGAACTTTAGACTGAAGTCAAGACGTGGCTAAAATTCATACTGACGGGCTTAAAAGTGTCATCATGTCCCGCTATTGGAATCCGCAAGTCAGCATGACGGAGGTCCGTTGTTCAATGTATGGGGCCTACAGGCAAAGTACTAGTAGCTGTGACAGCAACGTTTGCAACCGAGATGCCTGTTAAGATAACTATAAATATCGGAGACGCGTCTTGGAATCAAACAACGCACAGAATAGGTAGATGTAGAACACGACACCTGGAAGGACACGTAATTCTCCCGGTGACGATAATATCAAACTGCAACTCACCGTCTCTGTGGACTTTATGACAAAATCTACCGATTGTACCCTGCCGATCTAGGATGGTGAAAAAGTTGAGGTTATGACAACAGCAGAAAATTATCGTAAAGACGAACACGACCGGAAAGCACTAATTGCCGTGAGTGCAAGAACGACTGCAAAGGGGAAAGTTCAAGGTAGTGTTACCAGAGTCAAAATACTCACCAATTTCGATAATGGCTGCTACGGTGTAGCTTCCCCATAATAGTCTATTGGCATTCGTGATAAAGCACCCCATAAACCCCGCATACGGAGGAGTTGAATCTACCCAAACAGTGGGATCGAATTACGACATTCAGCGCAGACATATGGACGTACACTCCACCGAATGAATAAACTTTTGCAGCAGAAAGCCCTGCGGAATAAGAGATCCAATGATCAAGGCCATGAGTCCAACGCCCATTATTTTGTTTCCATTCCAGACCGCCCAGGCCCGGACAGCGAGGATAGCTTTGAAGGCGGAAAGTTTGCGAGGGGCAAAGTCGTAGTGGTGTAAGGACACTCACCTTCGCAGAAGGTCATCTCAAAGAGCGACAACCCTGTTGATTCACATGGGTTTACTTTGACTAAAGCATCGGTATCTGGGTTACTTACAAACTTCCATTGGGAATAAAATACTACATGTTTCCGCCGATACGTCAAAGGATAATTGGTCTATTAAAATAATCCAGTTGTTGTAGCGCCACCTTGAACGAGCGAAACTCACTATAAAGGGCAAGACACATAACGACAAAACCACTGTACCTAAGCCCTAGGAAGAGGACTTTTGTATAGCTCCACCGTGAGAACCAGACGTATTTGATCTCCAGATGTAACATTAAAAAGTAATCATAGACCTATGGCCAAATTACAGTCAGAACGACAAAATCAAAGTTGGATATGGATACCAGAACTGTAGTTGCAGAAACTGCATGGCCGGTGAGTAAAATAGTAAAACAAAGCGGTCATCAGCTATGCGCACTAAACATGTACTATGCGAGAAGCATTTTAGTAAAACCGCCTTTCTATCAGGGAGGAACTTACATCCATGATCTGTCTCTGGTGCTTCAAGTACAGGATGAGCGCTGCAAGCATGCCGGTATTCGTGTTCGCCATATGTCAGCAACAAAATGATGTCTCTGTTTTCTTACAGGCACGTAGAACAGGAGGGAGCAGTTCTTAGCCCAAGGCTTCCTGGTTTTAAGGATCATTGCAGGCGCCGCTCAGAGGCCTTGGTGGCGGAACTGTTGCAATTGACTTGGGTGTATCAAAAGATTGTTGATCCAGCGCTGGAATATACAGAAGCAGTTCGGGTTTGGTAATATCATCTAGTCTGAATTGAAGACTACAACGTCCAGCTCCTTGATGGTTTGAGCTGAAACGTTGTCATGTCACGGTGAAGTCTCCCATCGTCACAGGAGGTGACGATTCCAACGCCTTTCTGTTGATCGTAATGGGGGAGTTCCGGATTGAAGATCCTGACAAAGTTTGGGCTATTTTTGAATGGATTTCCATTCGGGGATAGCAATACCAGAATCAGCTCGAGCGACACGGACGCCACCTACAATGGACTCGGGATAAAAAACATACTGCAAGTGCACTTTTATGCTTCGGATGAATCGGACCGTAGAATTTGAGCGGCCCTCGACATTGTTTTTTTTTTTTTTGGTCGGTGCAGGAAATTATCTAAACCAGTTACGGAACCGTCAAATATCCAATTGAACTTTGTCAATTACGAGTCAGTGCTCAAGTCTCAAGTAAATCAATTGGCATTTTGTATTCAAAACGAAGTCCTACAACAGATCAGAACAGCAGTTTCGGGTTCCGTTATATTGGATGCTGGAAGTCCGTTGAAATAGATGAAAAGATAGAGCTTACCTGAATAAGTCCCAATGGCCAAAAAATGCGATGATCAGAAGATGCGATCATCTCGTAGTCGGTGTTGGCGCTCTTCAGAGGAGTCAAACCATCTTTGGTGAACAACTGTAACTGTGTCGCGAGTGAGAATGCAAGTTTAGGAACTGTGAGCGCGATGGTGAACTCGGTTTGTCGGTGCTGGTAGCAGAGGCGTCCGACACATGGGGACACCGACTTCAGATAGTGCTCGACTGCGTGCGCCCAGGACATGAAACATATGAGCATTCAACTATGATTAATGAACATGTTCATCAATATTTGTCCCGTTGCAGAATTTGTATATCATCTAGTGACGTGCACCTTGCAAACTTCTCTGAGCGACTTGTAAGACTCTGTGACAACGTGTATTCTAAACTGGATGAAATAGACCTATGGAAGTTCTGTCACAGAAAGGATTACGATTACGAGTAAGAACCCTGAGACATGACATTCTATGATACAAAAACAATTCCAGTGCCTGTCCTTCTTTGCTTCATGATGTACCACCATGGGTTGTCTTGTCATAAGAGTATATGTATAGATGCCGATCGTCAGGGAAAGACAAGTCTTGTATACTTGAATGTATTGGGATATAACTGGTACAATTCTTATGGGAACGAACCCTTTAAGGTCAATGATTTCTTACTTCATAGAGATGCAAACGCGTGAAATCTATAGATAAGGATCAATCAAGCATCGAACATTTCACCCTAGAGTCAAATCGTGGACTCGAGAGCAAAGCTGGCGAGTTCAATCTTGGGCTTCCTTGTGCTAGCAGAGCTGCTGTCTGTGGAGGGCAAGAGTTGCGGTTGTCACTACGGTCATGGTGAAGATTAATAAAAACCTCCGAGAGTCTACTCTCTATAGTACTACTTAGTATATTCAATATTTTTTTTTGTGCATAGTATGTGGGGAATCTGGTCATCAAATTCCACGTGACATCTTAAGTCGATCGGGATGATCCGGGGTCGCGATGCAGTGCATTATAGTAATTGGCCCCTATCTGGCACGTGGCATTCCTACTACATTTGGAAATTCGCTGACTTTGCACGAAAGCGGTCTTGAATATCGCATTCAGCTGTACAAGGTCAAACAGCAGCTCTGATTCGCTTTATCGAGTTTGTAATGCCCAATGATTAAAAATGCGATGACCCAAAGATGCGATCATCGCGCAGTTCGATGTTGATGATCAATAGATTATGGACGACCTTATCGCGGGCACAGTGCATGTCGATGGCCATCACATCATGTACCGTCGTAGCTCTACCACTCAGTCGATTTTCCGGCTTTTGACACTGCTCCCATTTTTCAGATAGCGATTCCTGAGATCCGAGATAGTGGCAGATCAATACTGAATTTTCGGACATGTCCTTTCTTCCGTTTTCAACTTTCTCGCTCTCTGTATTACAACCCATCTCCGTAAAAATAAACAATATCCTATGAAACAGGGTGAATCGTCTTGATACTGTTTCTGATGACAAAGTCAGTCGGTGCTGGCAACGCATCCGATGGCCTTGTGTCCGACACACGAGGACACGATGACCTATCAGCGTTCGATGTCCATTGGTCGTTTCCCACCTTCTCCTTAGACTTATGTCATGGTATCAAACAACTTTGCCTTGTAACAAAGAAATGCCAAATTTCTAGTCTGTATGCCCTTTGAGGTAACCACGGCTGCTACTTACATTACAGTGAGGATTTAACCTGGGACTTCTATCGTAATTGCCAGTGTGAGACACAAAGAGTTCATATATTGTACAAAATGATACCCTCCCTTACCTGAGTCAAGTTGAAAGCTTGGTTTGCCATGGTTACAAGTCACTCAATCCCAATCCATTTCCGAATTAGGCACCTCTCTGAGCCTTTGCTCCACAATTGCGCCATGATCGCCTTTCGTCCAATATCATCTCCACTATTCCACGTCCTACGTAGCAGGAAGCCAAAGCCGTAAAAAGACACAGATTTGCTGCTTATTTTACACGGCCACCATCTCGTGCCACCGATGCAGTCTCACCGCCCCCCATTCAGGCCTGGGGTCTGCTGCATTCAACCTGATTCCCGTGCGGTCTTTGCTCGAGAGGCAGGCTCTTACGTCTACCGTCTCCACTCGCAAGCAAATGATATCCTCCTAGTGACGTAACAACACCCTTCCTTAATTCTGCGAAGTTCTCAAGGCCTTCAATGGAATTCAGCGTTGTTGCCTTTGTGCAACGGCGCATCTACCAAAGACACGTTGTTGATGAACTCTTCGTTCTCGCTGCGATACTATAGCGTGAGCCTAACTTGACCGTCAAACTGGACTTGGTGATGCTTTACAACAGGCAATTATAGACGAGTTGGCCAAGGTTGCTTGGGCAGTTATAGTCGTAGGTGCTGTTCTCGTGGGGGTAGGACTTGTTGCGCTGTGCGCAAACATATGCTATCTTTCCCGAAGCTTTTGTTATCGTTGTTCATGCAAGAAAATGACACATTCGCCCCATCTCTGAGCTGTACACCCGGTCGCCTTCTCACAGTAGCCATGTCAGCAATCCATCGGACGGTGTACATTGCTTGGACGCTCCTGCTGGCCCATCTTGCGTGGAGCTTCCTTCCAGGACACCTGGATTCATCGATCCATCTATGCTTCGCTCCCTTCGTCGCAGATGTGGAGGCTGCATCGCACGTATGCCCTCTTTGGCATCTACAAACCCGATATCGCCGGTGGTAAAGATGCCAGAACCTCAATTGCACATCCCGCATTGTGAAACCTTGGAATTGACTCCTATGCACTCATTCCAGGGCGTCCCTGTCCTGGATTCCATTCCTCTAGCAATTAGGGCTCGCTCGCTATCACAGCTCCTTCATCCGAATTCGGCATCTTGCGGCCTCTGGATCAGTGCGGTGAGATATCGTCTGGAACGATATTGTGCCCTGAATCTTATCAGAATCCTGACTTGTCCACTCGGTCGTTCTGTTGGTTTCTTATCTATATTTAACCATCAGACTTGACTGATAGTTCCGGGTAGCTCCAGGTATCTCTGTGTCTACTGCCACACTCACAGAACAGTATATGCGTTCGCCCGCTCCCCCATCCGAGTACGACGTGGACTGGAAATACCGGTCTTTATCGCCCCTGGGCCTGCCAATTACAGTCTGCTCTTCCGGCTGCACGGAATACGGAAACATACCTGAAGCATTTATCCCACCTATAGATAGTTTGCTGTACCGGCAGCTCCCAAATTCCGAACAGGCTTTGCCTGCTACTTCGACAGTTGATACGTTCCTGAATCGAGACTATATTGCTCTCGGCTTAAATTTATTTGCCTATCCAGATGCGACCGGCGATTTACCGGTGTCAACAGCGGTATGGAATAATGGTCCTGATGGAGGTGATGATGCAAGGTGCTCATACTTTTAAAGAATTAATGCAGACGGAGATGATGTTACAGCCATGCGCAAAAGCATGGAAATTCGTTTGATCACTCACATTAGACAGAAGCCTTAAACGCTCGTTGATGGAAAAAAAAATGAAAGCGGGGATCCTTATATCATAGATATTGTATAGTATCGATTATATGTGCTGTGTCATTTTAACATCCGTGTTTTACGACACAAGTGTATACGGACGACAATGAGACATGACGGACGAATTTTCGTCTCCCATTGTGACGGCGAATATTCGCTATCAGGATCAGTGGCATCAATTTGGGCAGGAGACGGTCGTGAGGCCACGACTCGGACGGGGCGATATCGGGAAAGAGCGAGACTTCTGAATATAGTACTACAGATCTAGCCCATGATAGTTTCAAATGTTTTCCGGTTGCATCTTTTTTTTTTAATACGGGGGCACACCCGTTTCGATTTTCTTATGTTTGAACTTCCTCTTTCCAGCGCCAGAACCAAACTCGCCCACGATATGCCCTGCTTTCCCCTTCCCTCTTAGCATATACTTATAAATCACGAGACCTTCCAATCCCACCGGACCCCTAGCATGTATCCTTCCTGTGCTGATGCCTACTTCGGTGCCGAAGCCGTATCTGAAACCGTCCGCGAACCTCGTACTCGCATTGACGAAAGTTCCCGCGGAGTCGACGCTGCGGCAGAATGCGGAGGCTGATTCATCTGATTCTGTGACGATACAATCCGTGTGGTGGGAAGAGTGGGAGTTTATAAATTGGACTGCAGATGCGAGAGATGGAAGCGCGATGACTGAGAGGGTCAGGGATAAGTGCTCCGTATTGTATGACTCGGGCGTGGAGGGTTGAACATGCGTTTGATAGTTCAGGGGTAGCGGTGATAAAGATTGTAGGACCGATAACGTTGGTGGGTCGCATAAGAGCGTGACGTTGTTGGAGAGAAGGGCTTGAGCGACTACAGGCCATGTCGTGTTGAGAAGGGACGTGTGTACGATGAGAGTTTCTGCAGAGTTGCAAGCGGCCGGGTAGTTGGTCTAGACAGAGTCGCTCGTTGAGCACAGAGAATGAAAGTAAGAGTTGCAAACATGCTTTGGAGTCAACAACAATGCGAACGGCCTTGTTTGCATCTGCTGATTCATCTAGGTATACGGTGCACAAGCCATCGGCATGGCCCATTACCGGTATCCTTGTATTATTTTGAATGTTACGAACGAGACTGTTACTGCCTCGGGGAATAACGAGGTCGATGTATTGATCTAGGCCAAGGAGGGCTGACACTTCTGCGCGGGTCTGGATTGTCTGTATGTAAGCCACTGGGAGTGCCGTCTTGGATAGAGCACGTTGGATTGCTTCAGAAAGAAGGACAGTGGTGCTGTTTGATTCTTTACCACCCTTGAGAATTGCAGCGTTTCCTATCCAAAAAAAGTATTGACACGTCAGTCCCGAGGTAATAAATTGTGCATTACCAGATTTTATAGCCAGAGCTGCGATGTTTACAACAACCTCGGGTCGAGCTTCAAATATGACGAGAAGGACACCGATCGGGCAGGCGACACGATACAGTTCGAGATTGTCGTCAAGTTCAGTAGCGTAAGACACTTTTCCTGTCGGGTCGGGCAGATCTGCGACATCTAGTACGCCTTGTAGCATAGAGTTCCACTTGTCCCCTTTACTCAGATCAAGTCGACTTAGTAGAGAAGTAGACATCCGACCCGCATCAACTTCAACTTGGGCTGCCTTGGAAGAAAGGATGAACTCCCCGTAGCTCTGTGTGTTGCAAGGTGACACACCTCCATATCCTTCTTGTTTGCCTGCAGGATCTCCGATTTACTGGCCGAGAGTTCATGGTTGATTGCGATTAGTGCTTGTGCACGCTCCGAGGAAGAGATTAGCTGCGAGGCTTCGAACGCTTGCTTCGCTGTTCTTGCAATGGACTCCGCGCCAGAATTGGGGTCAGCGGTAGGAGTCATTTTTCAGGATGATGAGCAGACGTGAGAAACTGTGACTCATTCCCACATGAATACATCAGACTTTCAATTACTGCCTAGCAGATCCGAGTCTACTTCGGATCTTCCAAGTTCAAATGTCTAACGGTTCGGCTTGCTTTGCCAGCCTGTGGCTGACTCACTCTTGGATTCTCCGTTTTGGGTGTAGTTGGGAGCAGATTACACAGCGGGTCAGATTTCATCCCAACAGACAGATGTCCAAATATTTCACGCTCGTCCGGAAACATCACGTCGTGACGAATTCTCGAGGACTGCTTGTTCATAGAGAATTCCAAATCGATCCTTCAAATGAAGACTATAAATATGCCAATACGCACCTGCTTGCTTGCAGGAGGCAAAGTGCTTGAGAGATAATTTGCCAAAGTTAAAAATTTAAAATCAGGATCCCAATAACGTTGTTGTATATGTAGTAGTTTGCTGTAAACAAGTTAGACGTATTCCAGGAACAACGAATTGAAGGGTTTCGAGGATGTTGCTGAAATAATAAGTATGTGATTAAACCCTTTGAAGAAAGGTTAGACTTCGACGTGGAGAAGTCGAAAAGTTGATAATGACCGTAGATACTGAGTCGCCTATTATCAAGGCACTTCCGAAAGACGAAACAACATTGTTCGAAACAAATACATTCCCATTTGTCTAGTGTTGGCTCAGTCTGTGGAATATGGCAGGATGACCATGACGGCACAGTGAGCATTGTTTAAGAGAAGACTGGCTGCAAGGTATGCACTAACCCCAGAGGCTTTTCATAGAAACGGTCGTCAACACTGTTATTACCAGATGAACATAATATACTGTGCGAAGTTGGGTTCTGAGAGCGTCGCCGGGGGCTGAATTCGCTTACCTCGAGTACCACACCTTTGAAAGGAGTTCGAGGGGGCGAAGTGCAGGACGGAAAGGTATACTTCTTGTGGAAGTACTGCGGTAAGAGTTGTACCTTACCGAGGAATACGAGAGTTTTTGGTAAACCGTGGTCGTGGACTGAGTCTGTAGTGTCAGCGATATATCCTGACGCACCTGATTCGGATAGCAGTAGCGGAGGGAACGGCCGCCCTAGCGGCTTTTCAATTTGGCAGATTGTCTGATTATCATCAGCTGTGCACGGCTGGCGCCTTTGACGGCTGTTGTAATTTTATATTGTCCTTCCCTGCCTTCTGTCCATTACAGTAATTAATGTGTGTCGGTTCACAGTTGCAGTGATTGATTTATTGCGTTTGAACCTTGTGTCTTGCATGCGCTTGATTCTGATTTCCCCTGGGCCAACATGGTATGATGGACTGTCCAAAGTATGTAGTCAGGAAAGCGCAATGTGTGGAAGGGATACGTACCGGCTGATATGATTTCATGCACACTGCCGTTCGAGGCCAGTGGGGACAAAGAACCAGAGATCGGATTTTACCGCGTTGTGCTGTCGAGACGTCCATCCTCCTCAACCTTTGCCGCCAGAACTCGGGCTCTCGTGGTTGTGTAAATAAGAAGATCCCCTTTTTTACTTTGTCCTTGTCCCGAGTTCTTGAGGGTGCGTTTCTATTGATACATGCACGCTAACTTTGGTCTCACTTGAAATATTAGCTTTCGGCAAACATTCCTTTGACCACAACTCCGCCTCTGCTCAAGGCACGCTATCTCTACCATTCTCTACTCTACAATCCATGGCTCCAAGACGTCTCACTCCGTCCTCAAACTCTTTGAATGTCACCGATCAGCCCTCGTCACCTAGCCTATTCCACTTTCCTCGCGCAACTTCTCCTTCTGGTATTACCCAGCTCCTCTCAAAGCCCTCTAAATGGTTCAGGAATCCTTCTGGTAGCAAGAACCTGACTAGTTCCGCCGAACCAAGGTCAAGCACAAGTTCGGTCAATAGAAAGCACAAAATATCGCAACCAACAGATCCGCGTCCAATACTGTCGACCCTTCATTCAGATTCATATGTTGTAAATGGGGCTGGCAGTAGGTGTGTCTAATTTCTCTTTCCTATGTGGTGAATATGCGTTCCATTGTTGCATCGATTGCATTCTTTCTTGATAGCGTCAGTCTTGCTGGTGCATGACACTTTTGCTGTCTGTACTGTCTAACTGACCTATCTAGTCACCTTTTTGGTCATGATGAACTCTGGATACGCTTGTGAATAATTTCCACGATTTAATTGACTAAACCCGATCCAGGTCTGTTCTCGATCTGTCGATGACTCGTCCTGGTGCCATCGCGGATGATATTATATCTATGCCACCCACTCCTGCTCCGCCAGGGAGACCATTAACACCTAGCAGGGCGATGGGGGATCTCCGTAACATTTCCAGGAGACCTTGGTCAAAGTCTGCTGATGACCTCAGTAGAGTATCTACAGATTCTGCTACTGCCCTTCCATCTCTTGCTCCTCTGGATACAAATCTTCACGAAAAGATTCAGTTATACAGAAATAACCGCAGCGACAGCGTCACAAGTTCAACACCTTCCTCTATGTCCACTCCAACCGCCTCTCACAGGAACGTTGAATTTCCTAGCATAATTACCGCAAGTCCCTCTTCGTCACCTCCTCAGAGTGGAGGCGTACTTTCATCCTCTGGATCTGCTCCTACAACTCTGGGACCAAGTCAAGGTCTGACTACTCCTACCCATGTACGATCACACTCGTTCACACCGCGCGTGGCATCCAAATTGGCACCTCCCAAACTCGGTTTAATACCTCCTAGTCCTGTGCGGAAAGGATCTGCGTCTTCTGAACGCGACCTAGACGTTAGCGTATCCGCAACTAGCATCCGAGGGGCATTCCCATTTGGACGCAATGGAGGTAGCAAGCCTTCAAGTACTGCTACCACTCCTGTCATATCAAGTTCACAAAAAAGCATCTCCGGGCCATTGCTACCACCAGTACCTTTACTAGACCCGCCTATAATAATAGAACCTACGCAAGCTGACGACACCAACCAGAATGAGAAGCGAACGTCCCAGATTATATACCATTCTGGTTTCGTTAATCGACTTGGCCAGTTTTCGCCGGATTCAATCCAGCAGTACGCGCACCAATATGGGACCGGAGCATTAGCGAAGGGCTGGAAACCATTCAAACTAGTTTTGAAAGGGTCAAAATTATACTTTTACAAGCCGCCAAATGACAGGACTGCGGCAGTGAAGGAATTGTTTCCGACAGAGCTTGTAGCTACGTTGGAAGAGGGTGGTATGACTCCTGATGAGATAAGTCAGAATGATGATTATGGGTTCTCAAGGGCCAAGGGGAAAGAGAGAGAGGAAGGAAGACGGAAGAGGGCCTTCTGGGGGAGGAGGACACACCCGGATTTAGTCCATGGTGACAGTGGTATCCAGAGTGGTACACTGGACGCACTTGTGCACGAGGCTGCCTTCGGTACAACTTTCCTCTCAAAACAAGATGAAGATCCTCAAGTTATGACTCTCAACGCACAATGGACACACTTCTCGTCTGCTATTATTCTGTGTCTACCACAGCTTGTCGAAAGGGCTAAATTCGAGAGCGAATTTTTGCGATGTTGTAGCTTTCTGGTTTCTGGGGCACAAGAAGACCAAAGGGCAGATGAAAGTGCCAAAGTTTCTTTCATGGCCAATGAATACCTCAAATATCACCGAAAGCCAGTCGATGCTCAAGCATGGGAGGAGTGGAGGAAAGAGACCATACCTGATTTTCCTCCTCTATCCGAGTATTCTGCCGCATCCTCATCGGGAGTACCTCAGTCTTCGTCTACCCAAGCGTTATACACACCTTCTCCTGCATTATGCGGAAATCTATCGCCAAACCTTGCAATGTTTTCGCCAAGGCCAGGTCAGACAAGTGGACCTGTTGCATCTATCTTGGAAGCATTAGACAATGGAAACTCCTCTCCGACAAATTCGTCCGTCTTACAGATGTCAAGTTCCATAAAGCACGCCTTTTGGAACGCATTGGAACAAGATGGACTGACGAGGGATATATTCTTGGGTTTGGATCACCGTCTTGTTGCCAACAGTCTGAACATGTTCCATAGAAGAATTTGGGAGAAAACACCGGAAGATATGACAGTGGATATGGTTATTGGATCCGAGGGTTGTGCTTCCGCTCTTGATGATGGTTTTTTGATCTTCTTTGGTAGTGAAGCGCGTCCTCACTGGCTCACAAAAACCATTCTTCTTCAGATATTCGGACAAGACTCACCTATTAGTGGTTTACCGAACAAGAGAAGATCAATGTCCACTTTTGGGGATGATCGCACCACTGCCAGAGGTCATTCCCGTTCGGACGTCATTTCTGCTTGGGTGAGAATTGGAGACTTGAGTAGACATCTGGGAGACGAATGTTCGTGGAAAGCCATTTCTTCAGCTTTATTTTCAAGGCCTATTGCTCGACTGGAAAAGGTTTGGAAGCGTGTGGACCTGCAGACATTGGCTATCGCGGAGAGCTGGGTGCATCCCGGACCAGATGGTAATACAGCAACTATCTTCGAACTAAGACAGACGCCATGGGGAGGAGGAGTTATAGAAAGAGTGAAGCAAAAGATGAGCGGAGCCAAGGTACCAGAAGCAGATGCATGGAATGTGCCGTTCTTCTTACGAGCCAAAGAGATGTGGGAATCCGTCAGGACGACTTTTATGCTGTGTCCAAGGGCCACAGATTTTAGCAAAGCTGAGGAATCTGAAAGCATAACGAAGTTGCTAGACCTGTGGGGACGTCTGTGTGCAAATGGCGGCGGCAATGGAAGCGATGTCTCTTCCAAATTTATACGGTTAGTTTTGCTTGCACATTATATATTATAGGTAATTTATCATTCCTCTTTAGTGTCGACCAGTTTCTGTCATTGTCATTTGCTGCTGAGCCTCGCAGACGAGGACTGTATGAGCCTTATTTCTGGACATCCCCTCAACATAATGTTGGCCATGCTCTTCTCCCACTTCAGTTCCCCGAACCATTGCCTTCCATCAGCCTTGTTGATCGGACCGAAATCATACGCGGACGGATGGAAAGTTCCAACCTCAACCTCCAAGATGTCCATGCCGCTCGTAAATCACTTCTGCCCTCAGAATATCGTGGAAAACGTCCAAACATGAAAAATCAGAGCAAGGAAGCCGCTATTGTTACTGGTGAATTAGGCGGAATTGAAATTCCTGTGTTCGAAGGCGAACTTTTGGTTCTGGTTCAGTCTGGTGGTGACTCAACGTCTTCGCAACCTTCCTCTCGGACTCCTTCGCGCCCTCCGAGCTCTGTCGCGGACGGCGCTACAGCCGAAAAGACCTTCGCCCGAGCTCCCTCTATCCGAGTCAGGCCTGGCTCAAGGGCAGGATTGGAACGTAAAACTAGTGTAGCACGCAGGAATTCTTTGCCTTCCATTCCAAATCGCGGCGAGGGAATGATCACTTCGGAGTCATCTTCAGAACGGCCTCTGCGCGTTCGCATCAAGGCCGGCACTCTAGATAGACTTGTCGACATCTTGGCACATGGACTTCAGGGTGTTTCGGTCGCTTTTGCTGATGACAATGGTGAGATGCCGTTACGCGACGGCAAGCACAGGGACCTTCGAGTGGATCAAGTGGACTTTTCCACCGTTTGGTGGAATACTTTTCGAAGTTTTGTTACTCCCCTAGCTCTGTTCGAGGCAAGTATTTACTTTCTGAGAAGCAAAAAAAGCTAATAGCACTCTTGGGTTTCAGTTACTTCGAAAGAGATACCAACAAGTTCTGGTAATGTCACAGACTATTTCTGCTACCCGTCTAGTGCATGCTGCCCAGGTTAGGACTGAGCTTTTAGAGGCTATGCGACAATGGCTAGACCAAGGGTCCGGCGCTGAAGATGTTCTTGACGATCCTGAATTATTCGACGCTTTCAAGTCCTTCCTACAGCCTTCTTCCGAATACGAAGCACTAGAATCGCATGTAGCTTATCAGGAACCGCACGTCCGTGATGCCTGGAAGTCTCTTGACCAAACGAGGAAATCATTAGCGGAATTTTTCGTAGCTCAAACTCAACGACCATTTAGCAAGTCCAATCCTTCTTTGGATTTGCTTTCATGTGTCGATGACCACAACTTTGGTATTAATTCTCCGGAGATTGATCTACTCGATGCTGAACATCTAGTGAACAATATTGACGCCATGGTCGCGGCTGCATTCCGAAATATAACGGACGAGGTATGTCCATCCAACATAAGTAATCACAGAGAGGTCTTTGACGTCTCTATAGGACCTTCTTGTTACCGTAGATCTTCTCGAGGTTCAATCTGCCGACCGTACTGGCTGGTTTACCTTTCGAGATCATAGCTCCTTGGGCGACGAAGTGGAATGCCAGACAATGTACACACTCATTCCTGAGATAGGACCGACTTCACTGATATCGGACCTCGGACAAGATTCTCTGTATCGACTTTTCCCAGGATCTATTCGTTCATGCATCCGTGCGTTTGGAGTGATCCGCAGATGGATAATTGCACAGATTGTTGCCCCAAAACTTGGATTGAATAACCGCCAAATCCGTATTGAGACTTTGCTGCAGTGTGTTGAAATTAGCCGAACCAGAAGCTTGGATCCGAGCTCATCTGGATCAATAGCAGAACAACCTTGCGTACGCTCATTCGTTGAAGCCGTTGTTACATCTGCGCTGCTTAGCCCAGAATCACGAATTCACTCTCGTGCATGGCAAAACGTAGCCAACGCACGCGGAACATCCCTTGACACCCTAACATCACTTCTTAACCCGCCGGTTACAGAGTCCATCAAAGGCGAACCCTTGATAGTTGATATTGGATGGTTATTGGAACGCATGCTCGAAGTCATAAATATGCCTGATGTCCTTGACCCATCTGAAGAGACTCAGGGGCTGGTGAATTTTGAGAAGCGAAGGTAAAGTTTTCTGCTTAGCGCGCCCCCGAACTGGACTAATGCAGCTTCGTCAGATACCTCTCTCATCTAGCTACGAATGTATCCTCGTTATGTCCTGCTCGGAAAGGATACCGCCGCACACTCCTTAATATACAGGATCTTAAACGTCTAAATAACGTCGAACGCGAAGCATCGGGCTTGCGATTTGATTTCAAAACCATTCGAGAAGAGGCTCACCGTGAAGCCTTCCCCGGTGGGACACCTAGCAAGAAGATTCCTCGACCTTTCACTTCGTTGGTCATTGCTCAGCAAGAAAAGAACAAACGTGACAGACACCTCCGTGATCGTCTCAGCAAGGAGAAGCGACACGTGCAGCAACGCAACAAGCGCGAAGAGCACCTTCAGAAGACAATCCAGCAAGGGAAGCCTCAGACTGCTGCGCAAAAACAACATCGAAACAAAAAGAGCATGTCTTCTGCATTTTTCCAATTCATGCGGCCCATTTCCAGCGCGTTTTCCTCCGATAGCTTATATACAGCGGGAATGAAAAGGAGTCCCGTAGAACTGGATTTTACTCCTGCCAATAAACCTGCTCTTGTTCTCAGTGTTGCTGAAGCTCAGGTTGCTCAGTTCATCAACAACGAACGGTCATTCACATTCCAGCTTGATACAGAAGATGGCGGTCATTTCTTGCTGCAAGCACAGAACAAGAAGGACATGGTGCAATGGATAAATAAGATAAATCATGTAGCGAAGACCGCGGCCAAGCGACGTTTGACGTACATGGGCAACAACGCGAAGCTTCAGCTATCTGACCATCTATCGTCCCGACCGAGGGCTAGTTCCCATGATCCTACGGCTGGTAAGTTTCCTACTGACCACATAACCGTACCAGACTGAACTGCTGTATATAGTCTTTGGTGTTGACCTACAATTTTTAATTCGTCGAGAGGCAGACGGCGACCCTCAACCCGGAGCAATTCCGTCGGTGATGGATCAATGCATCAACGAAGTTGAAGCGCGAGGGTTGACAGAAGTTGGCATCTGTGAGTGGGCATTCCTGACTTCTATTGTAGAATTCTAATTATTATTTTAGACCGCATTGCGGGTGCTGTATCAGAGATAAACTCTTTGAAAGAAGCTTTCAACCGAGGTACGTGTGTGGATGTCATTTCTGAATCGACATTGATTCGAAGCACATGTCCAGGCGAGGCGCCTATAAACGGTTCCACGGATATATATGCTGTGTGCGATGTGATCAAGTCGTATTTCCGGACTCTTCCTGATCCCATCATTCCTTCGTCGATGTACTTCGATTTCATAGCAACTGCTAGTAAGTCTGTCCCAACCTGATAGTAATAGTGTTCCAACTTTTTTTTTAGAAATTGAGGATCTTGAACCTCGACTGGATAAAATCCGTAGTCTTGTGCAGTCGCTGCCTTGCGCTAATTTTGACCTACTGAAACGGCTTATCGAACACCTTGACAAGTGGATTTCCTGCTCAATATTTCAAGTCCTGCTATTTGACACACGTATTACAGGATTACAGATTACGAAGAGATGAATCAAATGACATCGTATTCTCTTTCCATCGTGATCAGTCCAAACATACTTCGTGCTCCTCGCGACGACTTTGCCACTACAATGGCTAACATGGGACATGCACACGGAGTCGCAAAGGCTCTGATTACTCATGTAAGTTATCACTTTCCCATCCTTTAAAGCGTATCATTTGCTGATTATATTGCCCAGTGCCATGTTATATTTAGCGAAGCTGATCAGGAAGCTGACAACGACGATATAGAATACGACGATTTTGAACCACCAATACCGGAGGAAGATGAGGAAGACGAGGACGAGGACGATTTGCTTCCTGCGTTGTCTGTGATAACGTCACTTGAACGAACACAAAACGTACCTGATTCCCTCGATGCGTCATGATACCTAGCCGAGGCCAATCGTGTTGGCTTTTGAGCCTTTTTTTTTTCTGTAGTGCGTCTTTCTGGTGGTTTTTGTTTGTGATGAACTTTCTTTTATGGCTTGGTGTGACATTCTTTTTCCCCATCCAAAAAGGCCTGCCCTCTCTGCATTCGTAAGGACTTGTTTGATTACACCGTCTCCTGCGATTTATTTCCATCATTCTTTCGTAACAAACATACGTTCAAGTTTCTGTAGTCATACGACTTAATCTGCCAATAATCATTATGAGGACCTTCGTGGATGAACTTTCCTGTTCAGACAACAGAATTAAAACGAATAGAAACACTTATATGCTAAGTATACATGAAGTATACATCCCATATACAAAGAGAACTAATAGACCTTTTGCAATCAAGTTTCATAAACGTCGTCGTAGAAAACTAACCTTGGCAATATTAAAAACACACACCTTTCATGATACCTAATAAAAAATCAACCAGATCACCATTGACTTCCATCCGTGGAGCTCTGACTAGAAAACGGAGCCTGAGTCAAGAGTTGTAGGGGCTCTGAATAATCTTCTCCGTATTCAAATCCGTTCGTCTGTGATTGAGACTCGACGGATGCAGTCTGCTGATTATCGCCTGCTGTCGACACTCCTTCCTGTTTCTCATGATTTGGCGGAGCCGTTGTCGGGTCGCCGAACCCAGGGGTGCCGCGTTCTTCCTGCTGCGAGTTTGAATCGCTGGGGTATTGGTGGTAGGAGGAAGGGTCAGAATATGGATATGATAGAGACTGTTGTTGTTG
>QGOD01002543.1:89108-108116 GCA_003313065.1 Sarcodon sp. MG97 | reverse complement strand
TGTTGTTGTTGCTGTGAAATCTCATTCTGGTCTTCTTCTGCGTGACCGTTGACTGGACTGGAGTCGAGGCAGACATAATCAACATCTTCTTCATTGAGGTCGTCCATATGAACATCTTTGACACCATCACCACTACCGTTACTGCAAGTAACAGCAGGGCTAGAAGGTCTTGATACATGTACGTGATTAGCTCTGAATTGAGGGACGTGAACCAACGGACGTTCGATCAAAACACTTTCTGATTGAAGCTGTTGCAGTGAAGACTCCTGCGACCACTTTGGAGGCGATTCAGGGTCGATTGACTGAGTTAGTTGGTGTTCGACATCTTCAGCCGAACCCGACGAACCCTTGGATGAAGGCGGGGATGACGTTGCGTGACTGAGAGGTGGACTTATTGAAGCCTCAGGCTCGCGTGAAGCCGTTCGTGGAGATGGGCTTTGCGGCGCGCTGGAAGTAGCATGTGGGGTGGGGGCTGGAGAAGGTCGTATAGGAGTCAAATAGACAATTTGGGGTGAAGGGTCGCCTGTATTCCGAAGAGTGGGTGACTGATGAGGCGGTGGATCTGATTCTGGCTGCGCTTCCGTTGTCTCCTGCGTAGCCGAGTCGCTCGGTATTGAGGGGATAAAGCTAGCTAGAACGGGCCGCGTGCACACGGAGTAATATTGTCATCGTTATGAGGCCCTCGAATGATATATGTACGGAGGGGAGTCTACTTTACCTGTTTCACTGGCCCCTTGTTCAGCTCTGATCAGAAGCGGGATGTCCTTGAGTTTTACTTTCTTCGCGGTAGCGACATGTGCGGCAAGGACGTGACGCACGAGATCGTCCTTAACCGTGTACGTTTCTCTACACCACCCCCATTTGCAGGGCCAGAGCTGGTTGGGATCGGTAGTGGTCATCATCGTGAACGTTCGGGATGTTAACGTTCTCGAGCATAGTGCTGCTGTGTGGCTGTACCTCAAAACAAATTTGTCTATTAATTGATCCTTGTTTTTCGCTTTACATGTGAAGATATTAGGTAGTCTAAGAAGCACTCCGGTGATTATGAAAAGACGACGGGTTTTAAAACACGCTGAAATCTAGAGTACCTTTAAGTTTTGCCCTACTACAAACCAAAAAAGTCTTCTCGTGAATATCTGAGTCATACGTATCATGAGGCACTGGGGTATAAAAGTTGGGGAGAATGGGTAACAGAGGTACATGAAAGTAGGATATGAGCACAAACCAGAAATAAAACGTCCAAGAATACAAAGGAAGGGTAAACAAGATGAACAACACCCACTACAAAGAGAACGAAGACGAGGATGCCGACGATAAAGATAATAGGGAGGGTGTCCCTGGTAGCGTCGACCCAGCGGACGAAACAGACGACGGCGAGGAAAAAGCCGGGATGCATTTCGGAATAGTCTTGATACCGCGTAACATTTTGATTAATGTATTTGTGCGAGTTAGCTTCTTAGCGGGAGTGGGAAAGTATTCAACTGATTCGTGAGGCCTCGGAACGACGGTGCTTGTAACGCGGGGATCATATGTAATGAAAGGGAAGGATACATCAATAGATATCTCCCGGCTAGAATGGAGATTTCTAATAGGGATGCTTTCGGGCGGACAGTCTGATGGGGTTGGTTGAGTGAAGCTCGTGGCAAACTTCTAGGAATATATCAGAGCAGGGTTAAGTAAAAGACTCGCAATTAGAGGTTTGATGGGAACTGACCAACGAGCCGCCTGAATCAGTAGAAACACCATCCGAGTCTTTCCAACTGATGGGATCTGGGGTCTTACTTGCCACTCTGCAGTCTTGGTTACAATAAGATATCCTTGCTACAGCGTCCCAGTAACATAGAGCAGCGAAAGACTCTTGAGGGCAATTGACAAGCTCGTCTTCCATTTCGTCCAGACAAGATATATCGAAATTTGTGTCGAATCTTTCAAGTGATCGGTCGATGTCGTACTTCAGATGGCACCGGGAGAGGGATTCCATGGTTAGGAAGCTGGATTCTTCTACCAAAGAGTAGTATGTCGAGGAAGTGTATACGGTCGCAGATGAGTCGGGAATACATTTTCTCTGGAAGGAGTGGCATCGGTGGGATCAGTGATATCGATGTCGCCATTAGTTTGCATATCATTACTTGCCTGTGGAAAACGGAAGGTCGTCATAATATCTTCCATATTGTTAACCGTCAAGGCCAAACTAGTCCGTCCTCATTAGCGTACGGTACCACCCTTGGAGGGTTAAGGGGACCTACAATGATATAAACAAGCAAAGTTAAGTCGTACAGCAGTCAAGCAGTTCGACGAGGGCAGGGAAAGCTTAGTAGTCGGGGAGAGATCCGACGAGGATAGGTAGGGAAACATTAAAGCAGGAGGACACTAGTTATATAATGTGCGTGTGAGACGTAAAATGAATCAGAATGGAATAGTGTGGCCCATGCGTTGAAACCGGCGTCAGTACAGGCTTCCTAGTACTGAACGAGGCAAGGGTGGATAACAATTGCCGAACACTTCCGATTCATCACAATAACCAATTGTCCTAAATGATCTCAAGTCTAACCTAGGTCCTATTGTACCGCTCATCCCTGTCCTTCCAGACAACCCTATCTATCAAGGCACACTGACAACAGGCCTGCTTGTGAATTTTGGTCGAAATTTCCTCCTCCCACCACCCTCTACGCGCCATGCGTCCCGTAGTTCTTGTCTTGCCCAATCCATGCTTACTTGCGCGCCTCGACCCGTAGTTGTCTGGTCCTGTCCATTGATTTTCGCCCCTTCCAAACACAATGAATAGAACCCTCTAATTCCATCAACTTTCAGTAATATCTCCCTTCCTTGTGTCTGTGTTCTTGAAGTATCCAGTTTACATGATTTGTAAGGATAGAGCTGCCCTTGGGTGTCGAAATGGTGGACGCTTTGGAAAAACACGTGCTTATCACCTCCTGTGTTGCGAACTGTTGTCATGGTCGACACAGATGCCGAAGGCAGAATCCATAGTCTACGGATTATACGGCTCCGGCCGACAATGATCATCATGGCAAGATAAGACCCGATAAGCCCTTCACCTGTGACGACCCCGAGCCGCTGCCACAACGGTCTCAGAGTAGACTTATGTTCAGAGGAACTGGAGTCCGAATCAGAGGGCTCCACGCTGGTCGTCCAGTGACTCCAAGTCAGCTCACAGGCGCTTACACTTTACGCGGGGATGAATCGAAGAAGAGTTCATAAGAGTGAGACATGGGACCATGAGAGGAAGAAGGGTGTTTTGGACACTGACGTGAAAATTGCGTCTGCGGCAACGAGGAAGTAGGTCCAGCGTGTCCACCATGGCAACGGGCTCAGTTCATAGAGTGGTGTATTGGGAAGCGAAAGGTTTACGCGACCAAGCCGTTTGGATTTCCCCAGGAAAACAGGAATCTTAAGTCGTTGGAAGATGGTGGACTGTATCATGTAGGTCCAAAAAAGGAAATCATACTCGACTCGTGATCACTCCCCAAGGATTCATCATAATTAAGCGAGAGAAAGCGAGGAAAGGAAGATCTAGAGGACTCGAAGAGGTCGAGAGAACCTGATCCATCAAGTTTGAAGTACGTCATTCTTACTCGACTCTATCAGCTCTCTAACGGTGAGAACGTAAGAGACTGATCTTTTGCTCGATACAAAGCAAATGCCTACCTATTGAACTTGATCAGTCCCATCCACTTTGGCAATACCGACCCTGGAGACATACTTACTGCACCATAAAGAGCTGAGGTGTGAAACACTTCCTTAACCGCTCGTGGGTGGTAGTTGTATTACTCAGAAACGATTGCAGTTGACAGGACAACCAAACACGGCAGCCTTCTTGAACATATTTCAGTTTACATCCAGTAGTCCTTCGTTTTTAACAATGGATGAATGCTGCATACGCACGTTCAAAACCTCGGGGATCCACAACACACAAGAACGGCACTACCTATTATGCACTCGACTCGTTTCTATTTCAATAGTCCCCATATGCTTCAGATTCGGAACCATCCGGCATCCGATATGTTGGCAATGGGGATATCTACCTTGGACGGTGCTGATCTTCTAGCTTGCGTTGTCGCCTCGTGACTACAGTTATTAATCTAGACGACGACGATAACGACAATCGGAACGGATTGCAATTTTAAATTTCGCAAACTGCCACGAAACTAGGGGAAGATAGTGCACTAGTGCACAGGCCCGACAGGAATCAACCCTCAGGGCTGGGTACTACAGTTACGGATGGTTTATTCGCCACAAGCGCTTCCTATTCAGAAGAATAAGGGGTTGGATCTATCCGCTGGAGCTTGGTGTACCAACTTGCTCGGGCGTGGACGCAGAGATTATCAGGAACAGATTGTAGATTGACGATAGCCAGACGATCAGCTCTCAGAAAGAGACAAAAATCGATAATATTAGAAAGGAACGCATAGCGGGAATTTTGTAATTTTTCGAAGAACGTCGAGAATATCGCACCGGGGTTACTTGACCGGCGCCATCAAACAGAGTTCCACTTTGCAAATATCTGGGCGGCTTTATTCGCAATCCCGGTGCTAGGGTTGATGGTTCATTTCGGATGATTTATTTATGTGTTAGGGGAAGGTAAGGGGATGTTTGAGACTAAAGGGTACCTTTCAATTTAAAAATTTGATAGTGAGTTGTTCCAGCCGTTTACGTTTACAAGTCAAATGGCTCATACGATGACAGCAGGACCAGAAGCTTGAGAGATCCGGCAGTAAAGAAGGGAACGAATTATATCTACATCAATATTGGAAGACGCGGAAGCTCGGAAGTTGATTGTTCCTCGGTATCGACGTGGTTGTCATGCCAGGGGTTGGGATCAGAGAAACACATAGGGCGATAGACTCGGAAGTGTGGATTTCATTGCTTGGTTTGCCGTCTAATTTCACTATTATTTGTCGAGTCGGAGACAAGGAGATTCATCTAAATATTACACATCGTCAAGTTGAGAAACGATGCGTTGATGGCAGTGAGCTGTAAACTTCAGTGCAACTTGTAACAGTGAGTCCAAGGATGAGCGTCTGTGGGAATTGTATCAAGTCGTCAGGCGCCAATCACAAGGTCTATTTCGCCGATTGGCCTGTGGATACCGTGTACTGTAGTACTCGAGAGTTAAACCTGACAATCATCGAAGAACTCGCGGTGTGAAGATGAATTCGTATCCAGTGGAATTGTTGGCCCAGCTGGCTCCGGTTATGTTTGTCGCAGGACTGGGCCAATCATCTCTGCCATCGAGTTCAGCACCCAGCACACCACTATCATCTACGTCTTCCAAAACTCAAGATCAGTTCACTTCTCTTACGACGCGACTGAGGGAAACGCTTCTCAGCCAACGAAAGGCCGCGGTCTGGCAACCCGAGAAGGACAAGACTTTCCAAGTTATACTGGTCGACAAGGTGTGCGTTTGTTGTCTTCGAGGCATTCACGTTTTCCTTACAGATCACTTCACGGAATCATTGAATAGGAAGTCCGGTTCCCACCTCGGAAATTACACCCTCAAGATGACCACCCAAACCAGGCTCCTCATTCTCCATTATCTCCCTTGACCACATCCTCCCCTCTTTACCCAGACGGCCTGATAGCACCCATATGGATTCGAAAACACACTACCCTCGTGCCGTCCGTATTCGTGCTTTTTCTCAACTTGTTTGAATATCCGCCCCACGCACCTCGATCACCGCTGGATGCACCTGATCTTGACCGGGAGAGACAACGCGAACAAGAGGAACGGAAGAAGGACATAGAGCTTGCGGCTGAAATCGCTCAGCGTAAAAAAAGCACCAATGAGCGGGGTATCAAACTCACAGTAGTGCTCATCGCTAGCAGGCGCATGCTTGGTACGTATTATGCTTGTGAAGCTTAGTGGTTCATGGGCATATCTTGCTTGTACAGACGATCCAACGCTCGATGCCCGCCTAACGTATGTCAGGAGGCAAGGCGGGCTCGATTCGCGGGCTGCACTCTTCGTTCTTAGTCCAGTCAGCCAAACTGAACTGAATGAATTTGTTCAAAGGTGATGCGCTTGCGTTCCGATAACATAGTGGGACAAAAAGTGACATTTACGTATCATAGCCTCCAGCAAGCGCTTTACGAACCAGCGGTAGATTATTACACGTCTCATTCAAAACGCGTTCGGCGAAAGCGGAACAGGCACGCACAGAGCGGAACGAACTACCCCGTCTCTCTTCCCCAGTCTGCCGGTCTGGGACGTCCATTGAGGCCTGAGGGCTGGACTGTGCGCTATGAGTATAAGATGGCGTGCTTCGCTGAATTCAGAGGGGAAGATGAAGTCGCGTTGAAGTAAGTCGCTTATATACGCATTTTTTCTGCCCTTATCATGGAATACAGGCATTATCAAGATGCTTACTCTGCTCTGATCGTCATGTTCGGTTCTGTTGCGATGTTGCCACCGAGAACAAAAAGATGGGCAGAAGCGAAAGTATTAGCGGACTGTATCGATATCAAAGTGCGTTTTTGCTTCATATATACGCTAGGGCCTTCTAAATATATGATGACGGTAAGGTATGCAAATTGTATCTTTATAATAACGAACACTCGCTGGCATTATCCTTTCATAACTTGCATATCCGCAAATTCGGCGACTTCTCTAGGGTCTGGGGTATTGGAGAAGAAACATTCGAGTTCTGGAGTTGGGTCGCAAGACAGTGCGTCTTATTCATTAATAAATCGCTTGTACTTCACACTGTTGATCTAGACAACGGGTATTAGCGGAGTTACTTGAACAAGGCACTCGGTCCACCTTGATAATTCCAGTGCATCAACCTTTGCTTTCCGATCAAGCTTTGACGCAACAAAATCCGCAGAAAAGCCTGATCGAAAGTGACACCATGCGAGCGCTGGGGCTGAATCCAACACAGGCGTTGCAGCATCCTGGATTTTATTACTACATGGCTGCAAGATGTACAGAAAGACGAAGGCAAAGGTTCTTAGTTTTGGAGAATGAGGTTTGTTCTCTGGCACTGTCTCGAAATCTTTTCAAGTGACCTTGTTCGCCAAAGGCATTAAATCCTGGGTTCAAACCCTCCCCTGGTTTCGCGAACGAACGGAAGGTCGACCATTTGGCCCTTATACTAGAAGTGAATTTTTTTTCGGGCGCATTAGCTTCTGCAGAATGTTATTGATCTGTTTTTCCAGCTATATACCCGCTCATACGAACTGTTCAAAAAATATACACCGTCTACAAGTAGTCAGCAACAGAGCCAAAGTCGATTGACTTTGTGGATCGCTTACAGGATTGCTCAAACGTACTATGAGTCGGGGAAATTTGATATGGCTGTCAAGTGCGTTCTTGTCTTCCTGGTTTCCTTGTGTTAAGACTTTTTCTTCAAAAAGGTTTTTCGAACGGATAGCAAAGACTTATCGAAGGGAAAAGTGGGATTCGATGCTACGACCCTTGCTGTCGACTTGGTATGCCTGTGCTCAGCAAATGGGTGATATGGAATTGAGCATTCGGCTTTTGATCGAAATGCTTGGTCAGAGTTGGTAGCCCTGACACTATTCAACCTGCCTCCTTGCTGAACGAGTAACTTCTAGACTCAAGAGCAGGAGAGCAAGAAGTCACTGAAGAGGACTTGCTAGCTGTATTGAAGGTGCTCTGATCTATAACCCATGACTTACTTACACATTGATAAATCGTTCTCACAGAGCACAGTGCCCACGAACCCTGATGAGCCTTTGATTGTTGACCTGCTCGAATCTCAACAAATCTGTACGAGAGCACACAAATATCCGGCTCCCTTTTGCTTACATCATTCCTATAGTCGAAACATCTGTGTATTTTTGGGAACCTCAAGTTTATGTAGGACAAATCGCGAGTTTTCAGTTGTGCTTATCCGCTCCTTCTCGTGTATCCCCGTCCTCATCCTCGCTCTCCTTTTCGTCTTTGGCGATATACTTGTATGACGATACGAGCACGCCGCTGATTGTCCGACATTCAGCTCCTTGTGGTTCCGATGTTCCGCTAAAAAGAGTCCAATTGGTAGACCTAGGCGACGTATCCGCATCCTTAGCTGTACCAGAAGGTGAGTTAGAAGGTGCCGATGACGAAGTCAGCCAAACAATAATTGAGGCCGATTTGCGATGGAGTGCGGGATCTACCATCGTGTTTTCGGGAAAGATGTCGTCTAATGTATCAACAATAATGAAGGTTTGACATTTATTTCTGGCAATCGTGTTCATGTCTCAACTGCCCCCCATCAAGGTAGTCAAGGTTATCTTAACGTTAAAAGAGGGAAACTGGTGGTTAGAGATACCTCTTTATCCATCCAATCCCGATACACGAAGCACTCTATCTCCTCCAATTCCTCGTTGGCTGATCTCTGATGATCCGGTGCGATTTGCGCCCATGAAGCAAGGAGAATGCTCCACTGCTATGTTAGTGGTCTTGTTTCTGAGCCTTCTTTTGCTGATGTTAGTAGAGTGCGACATCGGCCCCATCATCTGCTTGTCTCCATCTCTCACCATGGGCCAGCATACGTTGATGAAGAGTATCCGATTCAGATTGACATCACTAATTCTGATGATCGAAGCTTGGAAATCCTCCTCGATGTTCTGCTACAGCCTGTCGAATTCGGCGATGCAGGTGAGTTACTTGAACTTCTCGATGTCAAAGTTGCTAATTGATGTGTTAGGTGTAAATTCTATTGTTTTCAAAGGAAACGAGTCTACGGGTCTCATTAAAGGCGTTCAAGTCGGAATCATGCCACCTGGCACAAATTTTGTTAAAACGCTCTATCTTTTTAACAGAGGGTCGGCAGGAGAAAGGGTCATCGACATTTCTATCCAGTCAAGGTCTATGTCAGCATCATCTATTTCCCCCACGACCCCAGTCTCCCCAGATACTCCTACGAGTACTGGATTGCACGATACGAACGAAACGTTACAAACGCTGGTTATACCTACTGTGCAAGCTATCACGATGGATTATGCAGTTACTTATCGGAGGCCATTGCACCTACAGACGGCATTATCGGATTTGAGCACGTTTGAGAGTGATCATTGGGATGATGGGGTCGGGGGAGATGCTCTGATTACTTCTACATTGCGATGTCTGGGACCATGGAGCCTCAAATTTGAGAGCATCGTGTTGGAGAGAAAGGTAGTCTCCTCGTTTCTAGCCTTTCTTCCGTTTTAGTCATGTTTGATTCACAACTTTTTGCCTCTGCGAAGGATAACGAGTCCGCAAAATTGGTCAACAGTTCAGTTGAAATGTTAGATGAGGAAGATCTTGTCCAAGGTACGCATTATTCTAGGATATCTTTGGTAGTTATTGATCCAATTTGAATCAGAGTGGCTACCAGGAGATGAGTTTTCCGACTCTTGTAAAGTGAATTTGTCTGTCCCCGAAGGCAACAACTCTTCGATCGCTGGACCGGGTCAATACACGGTTACCTGGAGGAGGTAAACGAATTTTACTCTTTTCTCGACGTACTCATTCCGAGCGTTCCTTTTATACAACAGGTTACTACCAAACGGCGAGTTGGGCTTGCCCACCGCAACAACTTTTCCTTTGCCTTTCCTTCGCCCACCAACGGATGAACTCATTGCCCTGCTACAACTACCACCCATGGCCAGGCTCCACGTTCCGCTAAATATGAAATTGACCATTCGAAACAATCATCCTTCTAGAACAGCGAACATACATGTACAATTGGATCCCGATGCATCAGATGGATTTGTGGTTGCAGGGTTGCGGAGTGGCATCATGCCCACCTTACTCCCTGGCACCGAACACACGTTACTCTGGAAGCTGATCCCTGTCGAATGTGGATTCGTTCGCGTGCCGAAGCTTAAAGTCATCAATCGCCGGCAGGTCGCCACCCCGCCGAACCCGGACAACGCTGCCGTGGAGAACTCGGTTGAAAATGAAAGTTCTGGTAATGCTGTGAAGATCGTGGATGTTAGATGGGATGGGAGAGATGAAAGTGGACAGCGAGATAGTGCTCTTGGGGGAACGGATGTCGACACTGACGCTGACCATCCGAGGAACGACATCGGCGCAGTGTTGGTTTTACCTTGATAGTTATTATACCTCCGACATTATAATCTGGCAATGACTTTCACCAGCACGAGCATGAAGCCGGGATTGGAGACTAGAATATAATAAAAATCTGCTGCAGCTAGATATATGTACCATGTATGTATGCGAATAACAATAAACCCAAAACTAAACCTACGAGTAGTCCATGAGTAGTTAGTTGACTCATCAAGCCCGA
Organism: Sarcodon sp. MG97; assembly: GCA_003313065.1. Taxonomy (NCBI): domain Eukaryota; kingdom Fungi; phylum Basidiomycota; class Agaricomycetes; order Thelephorales; family Thelephoraceae; genus Sarcodon; species Sarcodon sp. MG97. The sequence continues at coordinate 97,863 of QGOD01002543.1, read as the reverse complement.
CTTTGGTAGGGAGGTGGAGCCTCGCCAATCTCGCTCTCCTGGCCAGTTATTAGCCTCTCAAACTGGGTATTTGCTGCTAACTGGGTGGAACTATCTTGATAATGGACGCCTGATTGCATCATCGACGTAGCCGCAAGAAGCACAGGATTCTCTGCAGAACTCGTCGACTCGATGGGGCGAAGCAATAGTCCTGCTGAGTCTGGAGCTGAATGGTACGCACTCGCGCGGGCTTTACCCTTGACATTGTTTTGGCATCCACACACGAAACTTTCCAGCGGCGTACCATTCCAGGACTCGGAATAGCGTGGTAGCGAGGTATGTTCCATATTGCAAAGACACTGCATGCGATGTGGATTAAGGCGAGGTGGATATATGATCGAAAACATGGAGAGAAAGACGTACCGATAGGATGTGAATTGGACTATGAATAACGATATCGAACAGTTTGCGTTTACCATGGGAGTCTAGATGTTCATCGTCCCCTCGTTCTACCCTGTAAATAATCTTCAACACATGGTTCACGACTATGTTGCTACTCTTGTTTTGATTGGTAGGATGCAGATGTCCACAGGATGCAGGGATCTTGGCATCAAACTGGAGTACCCATGGTCCAGGCCCTATAAGATTAGAAGCCAGCTGTGACGTCAATGTTGAAAAGTTTGAACTGTCGTCTTCAGGTCCGATCTCATCCTCGTTCACGAGCACGGAGTATAATGGAGACTCTTTGAATGCATTAACTTCTTCAGGAAGTGGGAGGATTGCACGGCTAGTTTTTTCTGGGTATTTGATAGAAACCAGTACAAGTCTAGTGGGTGTTGTAGTCTTTGCAAGTCGACTCATTCGTGTGTAATATAGAGCTTTTTCTGTAAGTGAAAGTCTAGATCAACGTAATTCCCGAAAGAAAAAAATACGAACCTTCCAATATCATACTGATGCGGTGGATCTTGACTTTGGTAAAAGGCATGAATGTCATCTGTACGGGAATTCTTCCTCCTATGGGGAACGTTCTCCCAGACACAACGAGCATATATTGCATTTGTTCATCCCATGTCCTCTCCACCACGATATTCTCAGTATCCTCCAAGTCATCTTCACTTGGAGTAGCAATTACAGTAACTTCTCTAGAAGCCGTGAGTTTCGTTGTGAACGCGCCCGGTCGATGGGCCGTCGCTCTCAAACGCCAAATCACCGAACCGTAATCCAACTGCAATGATGGCGGAGAATTGGCTGGAATTGCAAAGGATATAGGATATGTGTAAGTTCCTGAACATGGTCAATGACCTGCTCGGACACGCCTTTCAAAACGAGATACCTTTCTTGAATTCCTTCCACCCATCCCCATATTCCTTTCCATCATCACCGTCAAGCCCGAGAACTTCACTTACTCTGACTAAAGCTGGGCGACCTTCCTTCACTTTATCTTTCTCCCTCGATCTCCCTCTTCCAGAATCATCTTTTTCTCCTGAACGCATCGCAAGTGGGGAGTTGGGACGCATACGATCGAGAAACGCATTTGATACTGCGGTGAGGCTGAATCTCTTGCTATTTCTCCCTCTGCCCTCAGTAGCAAAAGATCTGACCGTAGATGGTGATACGCTGCCTCTCGAATGACTCCTATTGTCAGGGTTGGGACGACTTTTGGATTGTGTATTGCTGGTTAAGGACGCTTGTGTTATTGATAGCTGAGATCGGCCGCGCTGGGGGTTATCTGAAGAAGCACTACTTCCTTCCAATGGCATGTTCAATTCATTCTTCAAAGTATTGCGGTAATCCTCTAATACTTGACCCGGAGAGTCTTCATGTCTGGCCCTAGAGGAAAGTGTCAAGTACCGAGGGGATGCTGGTGTCTGGGGAGATTGGTTAAGAACAGGCATCAAGGGGACGGATGAGATAGCGGTGGGGGACCGCAAGTTTGACATCGAAGAAGGAGAACTAAGTACTGGTGATCCTGGCGCTGGACTGTAAGGTGGAGAGGAGACCTGATTGGATTCTTGGTGGCTAACATGATGGCGCTGAAACGTAGAATAGTCAGCACTAACTCGTCTTCCATGTATACCATGCGGTTGACGAAGATACTCGTCGTCTTCACGCTCAATATCCGACTCCCCACTAGACCCATCCTCCTCACGTTCCTCCCGATAGTGACGAAGCCCCGGATCAACAGATACAGCGCGTCTGGTAGTGGGCGACGTACCAGCCCGAAAATACACCGTTTCTGCTGAAAACACCTTGTGCTCCTCCATGATATCGATTTTTCGACCACCTGCACCTTTTTGAGAGTATCAGTTAAGCAACTATGGGAACAGAACTAATTGGAGTACCATCTGGCCATGTGGATGCGGACTTTGCTTGCAGCTCTATCTCTATGCTTGATATTCTTGTAGGCTTGACAAGGTTGAGAATCAATAGTCCACGTAACATAGAAGGTGGAGAATTCTCATTGTGAATTCGCCGTCGGCCAGTGAAGTCGACATCTTTCAGATAGACCACGGGTTCTGTCAATCGGATGGTCAAAGAGTTCCTGAGGACAGACATCGAATTGCGCGAAGATAGGGGACGAGAGAATTTGATCAAAAGTAGGTCAAGTCAAGAAAAGCACACCAGAAAGCCAGGCGTTGGAGCAGAATGAGGCAAATATGGAGGAGCTAGGTGTGAGTCAGAAAGTGAACTCAAAATTTACCGGCAAACAATGACGGTGCAACATGGGAAGTCGGAAGTAGAATCAAGTGTTGTTCTCCGGCAATCCCCGATCTTCAAGTTGGCGTCTGCTGACTGGTCTTGGTGCCTAGAAATTAACAGAGTACAATTATGTACTCGAATGGTAAGATATTCTACATCTCAATACGGAGAAGTTGTATATAAGATCAGTCTTCTCTGTAGACTTGTAAGCATAAATATCAAAAATAACGGTCAAAGACGTACTCTGGCGTCTCTCGTTTCATCCACCAGTCAATGACTGCAGAGAACGCAGCGAACCCGATACCACCAAGAAGTGCACCCTTTGGACCCGAATTTCGCGCAAGCACACCGCCAGCAATGAATCCTGCCGCCACAGCGTTGCCCATATCATTCCTAGCTCGATACTAGAGAGAGGGGGGTCAACTCCATGCAGTTCAAAGGATGCGAAACGATTCATACCGATTCGATAACACATTCCGTGCCAGCAAATAGCGCACCAACTTTAGCAAAGCCTTTTCCTGTCCTCCACATCCCTCTCCCCATCTCTGCAAATATCTCTTTTGCCTTTTGTGTATTTGGTATTGCTCCGATGGCCTGTTGCTGCTGCCGAATTAGAGGGTCCTCATACGCAAACGAAGACGACATCAACGAGAAAAATGCCCCCAGACCCAAACCTATGATGAATCTAAAATCATGCTAAAACAAATGAAGGTGTGCTCTTGTAGCAAGCTTACCACCGACGCCAGCTATAGCAGTTTTTGCCAGACAGGACTCCATACCCATTGTCATGTAGGTTTGGTATTTTTTGGCTTGGTTGATTTGGATACGGTCATCTTCAGTAAGTCCAGGTGGCAACGGTTCCTTTCCAGCGGGAAAAAGAGGGGGAACAAGCTGATAGAGGGGAGAGCTCATAAGACGCACTCCACGAGTACTACGTGATTGGTCGTGTCAGGGAGCTTACTTATATAGCACGTGGTCCAACTAGGAAGCTCCACTACTTAAAACACGACGTATTTACGGTGTTACCTCTAAGTACTAAGGGTTATCATATTCAGCTACCACAAGTCTTGTTCAACTGCCATACCGCGCTTTCCTCCCAATATCAAACGGAATGTATTTGTACTTGATCATATGCCTGTTAAAAGCCTGCGTCAATGCGGAGCCACCATACAACAACCATAACCCACTGTATCTGCCGTCTCATCGTTAGGAAGAACAAGACGAAGAAGTACACGACAAGGATAGGCCAGTAGACCGGGACGTCAAAGATTTCTGAGAATGTGCACAGTAATGCTAAAATAGTTGCTCTTGTTGAAGACAACCTATGTGTGCATCAGCAAGAACACGGGAGGTACGCAGAGACTCGACAACAAACCAGAATTGCCACTCCGGGAGCCTTCGGACAAAAGGTCTAAATTCATCATCTCTGGAAGAAGGCAACGGTGTTGGTTCATCACCACCTTCTTCCATGTCATCGGCTGTGAGATCATCTTGAAGTGACGGGTCAAATTTGGGTTGCAGGAACGCAAGAAGAAGGTTCAGCAGGTAAATGGCATGTGCATCTGTTGGCAATGACTCCGGTCAAAAGTTAGGTAGATATGGTCAAACAAAAAACTTACAGCATACTAAAAGTAAGAAATGTTCTCTCTTTAACAATTGCAATACTGTTAGGAACCGTTGGACTCACTAATGTACCACTACCAATGAAAAATGTTTAGTCAGCGAGTCGGTTCATATGCACCCCTGAATGCAAGCTTGACTCACCCCTTGAGCAAACACAATCCTCAATGCGAACAAACATAGCAAACTCCCTGTTCCTACCCATCTATACAACGTATGAGGTGTCAATCGGTCTAAGGTTTTTTGGTATGTGCGCATGATTTTTGTGTACTGGACTTCGACAGGCTGGAGTGGTGGTGGGAATGAAGACGCCCCTGGTGTGCCAGGTTCCATCATCGTCGTATAATATCGAGTAGTGGAATTAGGGTGAATGGTACACTTTGGATAGTACGTATACGGAAACCGCTATGGATGCGCAGAAGCGTGACCGGATGCTGTGACACCGACTAACGCCATCTGCCATCACATTTATCCTCATCAGAAAACAATCGATTCCGCTCTATCTCATATCCTAAATTTTACAACATGCTATGTTTCATTTCCCGTACCCACTCGTCTACCACCTCCTTTTCCACTTCCATCGAGTGTTCAGATCGGAGGTGCCTTCGTAAGTCATAAGCACGACTGAAGGCGTACCCGCATGCACGCTCTGCCTGCGAAGTACTCGAACCAGGGATAGAAAAAATTTCAGGAATAAGAGGGTAAGGGCATCGGACCATCCGATTGCCATTTGTCTTGATCCGATCGACGTATGACTTCCCCGTAATAGTATCAATGTCCATAAGGGCTATTGTTTTCCGATCCATTAAGGTCTTGTCTTCGATATCAGAGTGACCGGAGGAAGAGGAAGAGTGGGTCTTGGCGAGATGGCGCTGTAGTAAATGTTTGTACCCGTAAGCCTTTCCGCAGTCTTCGTGAGGACAGACAAAATCTCGTTTGCCGAGGTGGGATATATTATGATGCGTATTCAATGCTTTTTTCTACACATGCATAACACAGGATTAGAATCGAAAGTACAGCGATACGAATTGTAACAGACCGATTTGAAATCTTTACCACAGTCCTCGACTTGACATTGCCAATCTCTTCCGTACTCACCGCCCCTTCGTTTTCCTTTCGGAATCTCATCGTTCTCGTGTCCTTGATCGTCGAGATTCTCTTCCAAGACACGCTCGATCCTTTCTTCATCCTCCTGTTCTTCATGTAATTTCAAGTGGGCCTTCAGTCCCTTTTGCTGACTAAACGTTTTGTTTCGACATTGTGGGTATGGACACATAGGTGGGTGATCTGTTCGTACGTGAGCTTGAAGGGCTGTCCAAGTAGGATAATATGTCGTTATGATCGTGGAAACACAGTCCGAGTGAGAACAGGTATATCGCTTTTCGTCGTGAGTCTTCATATGGGTGCGGAGCTTCTGGCTTGTACTGAAAGATTTTGTGCACCCTGTATGATTACACTGGTATGGTCTAGTACCAACAGGCGCATGTACAGTGCATAAATGTGAACGAAGTTGGTGATGTTTCAAGAAACATTCTGTGCATCCAGTTTCTGTACACTGAAGATGGTGTTACGGTTATGTGCGAAAAGAAATAAAGACGAAATTTACCTTCCAGGGCTTCTCGCCTTTATGGCTTGACTCATGGACTCTGAGATGTTGAATGGTCCAAAACCTCTTCCTACAACCAGGTTCTGAGCATTCTAAGGGTCTGTCGGACTCCGGTAAATGGGAACGAGCGTGGGCTTGCAAATGCGTTTCACGTAGATAAGACTTATTACACGTCGTACATACGAACGGCCGCTGGAGCAATCGTCAGGACAAATTCTAACTGGGTTTATTCTTATTAAAGCCTTGGGAAACTTGCCTCGCCTGTATGCGACCTTTCATGCTCCTCAAGCCTGCAAGGTTTCGTATACACCTTTTCGCAGCCATCGAAAGTGCACCTGTACTTTTTTTTCGTGTCTTGTACTAAGGATCCGTTGACGAGGATAAAACCTCGCTTAGCCTTTGGCCTAGAAGTTTCAGGCTCTGAGTCTTGATAAGATTGGTCGCTGAGTTCATGGTTCGATTCAGAAGCAGAGAGATGAATGAGCAGAGGATCTGAGACTCTCGACTTCCGTTTTCCGAGCACTGTGGTGGAGGAGCAAGACATTGAGCCACCGTCGTGGTGAATTGCTGGCTGGCTACACGCGGTAATTCTTCGGCGAAGGGGCGACAAAAGTCTGTCTCATCGTGACTTTCAAAATTGCAACTTGCTCAATGAAACTGGATCAGCTTCCAGTCGACATTATACTTCTCGTTATTTCTTATCTTCCTCTTAAAACCTTAGCCGTCTTGTCTGGTTTATCGAAGTCATGGGCTCGACTTATGCATAGTAACGAATCGTCGATCTACCACTACGCCTCCGTCCGATATGGGTTCGCTTCTTCTATTGATGCCTCGTTGGAGGACACAAAAACAGCATCTTGTATAGGACACAACGTTGACGGCTGGAAACCATGGTGTAAACGCTCAATCTCCCGTTGTACCTCACTCGTAATAGATAAATTGATTACCGTTTGTAGGTGTTAGAAGATTCCAGCTTGAAAGCGCTTGGTTAGGCGACGGACCTTCCGTACGCAAATCGTACAACGGCCGCTACGGAAATGTCCACCGGATCAAAGTTGACGAAAAAGCTGGATACATGATCACGACGTTTTCTGGAGGCGGTCTGGTGGTTGCTAGTATAAATGACAATCAAACCTTGTGGTCTCTTCCAAGCGTAAGATTTTCCCGCCTTTCTTATGCCGAGTACACGCATTATTGATCATCTTTCAGACCTACGTCCGATCACATGCTCATTGCGAATATGAGAATGGCTTTATCATATTTGATCGAGGGAACCAGCAGAATGAAGTCTGGCGCAGAGTAGTTGACTGTAATTCCGATAATTCGCCCACTGTATCTCTTCCCGACGACAGTCAACGCTTCGAATACACCAGGGCAGAAAACCTGTATTCTTCCACCGGAAAAATCGGTCATTTCCAGCCTTGGGCACTGCTGAACATGCCCCAGTTTGGGCGAGCGTTCAGATTTGTGTATCCGACCCTACTCATCGCAAGCATCGATAAGGCTTATCTCTGGAATATTGTCACTGCAGAGGTAGAGCAAGTCATCACCATTATCGCGTCCGATGAAATGGAAGACATCTTTAGCACCGTCGGACAACTCAGCTATGTGGATGTAAACGCCCGCTACGTCTTTATTTGCAGCACCCACTCATTGCGGATTTTTGACCGAACGAATGGTACCATGGTTTGGACCCTGGCGGCCGGGCATCAAGCCATTGACTACTACTCTGACCATAGGCTACGAGTGCAGTGGGAAGAAGGTGGATTGTATTCCGCAGCGGCCAATCCGTTATCTTTTGAATCTAATCTTCAATCATCTCCATCACATCTCAGAGAAGATTTCTTTTACGCAGGTGCGACTTTATCTATTATCAATGCAACCACCTAACCTGTCTATACTTACTTTTCTGGGCACCTCTAGTCCATGTGTCCCCGTGTGACAGACATATCGCCATTCTATTTAGCTATAACAGGTTGCTCATCATCCGTGACTTTCAACGCCTCTTGGTCCAACATTCTTCACGTACCGGCTTACCCGTCCCATCCTTGAAAGACACTTCGACTGAAATACATTTTACCAATCCGAGTGATGGTCTCGAATGTTCAAGCTACTTCACGTTCCAACCCAGCAGAATCAGCGTAGTCTGCACTTCCGGCTTGTTTGTCGTTCATTTGGATTCTCCACTTGTAACGCAGGGTGACCTACAGCATGAACCCTCGACCCCGATCTGGCCCAACCTTCGTGTTTGCGGCATCAACGGATTCACTGGGACGCGCCGTTTAGAGGATGTCAGCTGTCTACAGTTGGCGGAGACAGGGCTGTTCATTGCTTACGGCGGTGAAAGACGGGATCCTGAGAGAAAGAAAGTGTGGCATGTAGATTTCTGCCCAAATCACAGAGAGGCTACAGAAGGGTGTTCATTTCATACGTGATGCGAGTCACTCCGGCTATGCGCATAGAATTTCAATGTCACGGTTTAGGGAAGATCGCAGGGGTTTTCATCATCATTGATATTTTGTGTTTTGGATTGACAAATTGATTTCTTCATTGTTCGAGGGAATACCAGCTATGAGGGGGCTCAGGGGCCCATGGCGGTTGAGACACCAGTCGCTGCCTTGCCCTACCCCCCGGTCTATCATTTATCGACCAATTACAGAATTGGGAATTTGCTTTATCGTGCATGAACTCCGAATTTGTCGCGGACAAAGGGTATTACAGTGAATGCCGTTAGGACAGGTCTGCCATGTCAGGTGCGCTTAAGTGTGCTGCTCCAAATCTTTGTAATCTATCTTATGCCCTTGAGTTTGCTTTTATGTACAGGACGCTGAACCCAAGTCGACGGGGGCA
>QGOD01002543.1:68062-81239 GCA_003313065.1 Sarcodon sp. MG97 | reverse complement strand
TCTTGTGGGCCCAAGTAGGGAAAGTATGGTATAAGGACTTTAAGGATTACACGATGTTTCCTAAGAAGCTGCTGTTCCCTGTTGATGGGTTTGGGACCAGTTACACCACAAACCCTCCTGCGGACGGGACCCCCGATGCGACTCTCAACTCGTTCTTGAAGCAGGTGGAAGGGTTTTTAGGCATAAATCGTACGGAGATAAACCTTGGCACAATGTGGACGGAGACTGGCCCAACCAATCTCTCTTCATCCTCGCTTGAGGTACTGCTGAATCTGACGTATCCGGACCTCATAGCTGTGGATCAGACTAAGTTGGTAAGAAAGCCTTTTTTCGAAGCATATGGAGCAATGCATAGCGGGAGAACGCCTTTTGTGGACCCTTCGCCTGCTACGCGGTGGGCGTATGGCTTAACGGTAACAGAGCGCCAGTATCAAGAAGCGATTATCAACAAGACTGCATTCAAATCATGGATTGCGAGCGAAGTTCTGCGGGGGAATCAATCGGACACATGCTCTGACGCGATCCTAGTTTACCCTCAAAGCGATGGTTCCACGTTATATAGGAATGCATATATACAGTAAGGCTCTTCCTGTCGGTGTATATCCGTGTTGTAAGGAACTGACAGGATACCAGGCAACCGACAGTACCGTTCGGGTGGTCTTTTGGCCGTCTAGCCGTCCATGCTGAAGTTCCTGATATGGTGGTTCCTGGTATGAATTAAATAATACTGTTTCTAGGAACCATCGTTCTGATATCAGGTCCAGTGGGCGAACAGACTTACCTTTCGACTATTACGAACAAGACGGAGTACCTTCCTGTCACGATGAGTTTCCTTGCTGCGAAGAATTGCGTACGCATGTTTTCGCTTTTGCTCTGTTCTGCAGATGACGACGACGCGCTGCTGACATCTTCTTTTCTGGGCATAGGATTTAATGTTGTTCAATCTATTTGCGGAATTACAGAAGCGGGGAATTCTGTCAAAGTTGAGCACGGGGTCGAGGTTATTTTAAGTTGCGAACCACCACATCCTTGCGTTTGTTCAATTGACTCTGGAGGTCCGATGGTTGTGAAAGAAGATACTTTCTTTTTTAAAAAAAACGTTCGTAATAATGTGTGAGACTATTTCAGTAGAGCAGGGATTTTGTTCTTGGTGTGCTTCTGGACTTTTAGTAGGGTAGAACCAGCCACATGACTTGGGAGGGCTTCGATAATGGCTTGATGTGAGGAAATCACGATGGAGATTATTGTTCGTACTCTCCACTGATGATGAACGTCAAGATTGAAATCTCAGTAAACTTGAATATCATTAGTACGATAAGTTGGATGAGAGACTCCAATTGTTGCAATGAGCGCTGAACTTGATGATAAGGAGAAGCCTAGTAAACATTTCGGTCTGGCTTTGCGGTCCTCGATCATACTTGTCCGACTTGTCTTTATCTCACAACTATAGTTCATCAGAATTAGGGTCAACCTTGGACCTTTGGAGGCTTACCGTCCGACATGATCATGATATAACTCTGACGCTGTGTCTCCTGGAGGCTCTGCTGTTGCGAATCTCGGATGGGGGCACTCAAATCAGTGGAGAATCGGTAATGGAAAGGTCTGTCAGTTGGCTCTTGAAAATTGTCGCTTTGGTATCATTGCGGGTTCTTCTCTCTATGGTGACGTATAAATTGTCACCAGCCGCTCAACTCGGGGGATTACTACTCGTGCATTAGTGCTGATATTGCTACTACCACACACGCCCAAAAAAAAGCTTTTCTCTGCTTTGACGGTATTTGTGGATACTGGGTTAGTTAGTTTACTGGGACAGACACTGAAACTTGGGGGAATCCCGTATTATATCCCACCCAACCGCGTTTCTCAGCTTGAGGTTGGTCGGGACGCGTAGAAGTTCGCGAAGGACGCGTCCTCGTTTACCCGCAAAGTTTCGGGACCACAACATATAGGAATGCGTATATATCGTAAGGGCCCTTTCATGTCTACGTACGAGCTCTCAGCTGACAGACTTCTAGAGTGCCAACGTTACAATTCGGGTGGACTTGTATCCACCTCGCGATCTCCTGACTTTGTGGTTCCTGGTATGGTTCATATAGTACACATATTGTTCATAGAGATATATATTTAGCTGATCACTGGACACAGTGGGAGGACAAGCTTACAATTCGACAATAACTAACAGGACGAAATGCCTTCCTATTACCATGAGTTGCGAAGAACCGTTCTGTGTATGTATTTTTTTCCTTTGTAACTGTTAGTGCTGTTGCTGTAGGATATTATTTTGTTTAATCTTATTTCTGTTTGCAGAAAAAAGGGATCCCGACAACGGGGTCGAGGGCATTCTGATATTTTATACATCAGATGTTCTTCGGTATTTGTCTTAAAAGTGTTACAAGCAATGGATGTGAGAATAGCTGACTTGAACTAAAATGTGTCACAAAACGTTGTGACCGTGGGAATGGCGGATGCTGGACCGCCGTGACCCGGCAGCCTCCCGTTGGACTCTCGGACGAGTCGTAGCAAATATTCATTGAGTCTTGCCCCGGGTTCGGTCTCTCCCCCAGATACTGATGAAGCGGAAGGCTGCTGTTTTGGTTTCAATCCTCCGATGAAAGGCAATCGAGGGCTGGGAGCCTGTAGTATTGTCTTATCTCCCGCCGTTCTATATCAGAATCACCGGGGTCATCGTTGAGCCTTCTTATCTTCTCCTTGGTGTCACAAATTTCGGCCGTAATCGCCAATGAATTGTCTAGCCGTCCATGTGCCCTAGATGAAGACGTACCATGCAGCCTGCGTTGTCTCGGTAGGTATAATATAGTATATCACTGATGATCTTGGAGATAGAATCCGTGCTTGAGCTGCGACTCATATCCCGCAATGCGGACTCTTGTACTAAATCTGCTCTCGGTGGTGCTAACCGCGTTCACGTCGGTTCCAGAAGGAGGCATTCCGTTCACTGGGACGACTTTAGAACTTGGAGGGATTTCGTATTATGTCCCTCCTGAACCTGTCTCTCAACTCAAATTCGGCTTGGATGTGTGGAAGTTTGCGAAATACAACGACGTGGAGTTCATTCCGTTTTCTGTTGTGTCTGTGAATGATAATAGTTCGTTGGTATCGACGTTCAATGACTGGAAGGAACGAGATGATGTTTGGTCTGAAAGGTTCTTGACGGGTAAGTGAGATTGTTAATCTTTTTATGGGCTGATTCGTATCCATGCGTTATCTGATTGTAGGGCTCTGCATAAAGGACAAAGGCCTCATTTCACCGTTCGTGCGGAACAATTATAATGTCAAATTCATATTCAGGCCTCCTGTCGACCTCTTACCTTCTGGACCATACTTCCTATCTCCCTACACCGGAAAAGTATATCAAGCTTATCGTCTGTATAACGATGAAAATCAAGCATTTGTTTATGGCGTCATTCCTGCATTCAATGGATCATATAGACAATTGTCTGCATACGCAGACGGGGTACAGACACCATCGATCGGAGTACCATCTCGCCTCTATTTCACCCCTACAGCTGACAAACCATTGGCTGGTTACCGCCTCGCGGTCAAGGATATTTATGATGTCTCGGGGCTAAAAACCGGGTGTGGAAGTCGTGCGTACTATCAGACTTACCCCCAAAAGAACACCACGGCGCTTTCAGTTCAGCGTTTAGTTGACGCAGGGATGGTGATCATTGGAAAAGTGAAGACATCGCAGTTTGCGAATGGGGAGAGAGCCACCGATGATTGGGTTGATTATCACGCCCCTTATAATGCGAGAGGCGATGTGTACCAAGACGCAGGTAGCTCTTCTACCGGTTCTGCGAGTGCGATATCTTCCTATGATTGGGTTGATTTTGCGTTGGGTAGTGATACTGGAGGCTCCATGCGGGTGCCGGCAGGAAGATGCGGGATATATGGAAATAGACCGTCGCACGGTGCAGTCCCTCTGGATGACGTTATGCCGTTATCACCTGCTTTGGACACCGCTGGCATATTTACTCGGGATGCAGTCTTGTGGGCTCAGGCGGGCAAAGTGTGGTATACGGACTTCAAGGACTACACGAGTTATCCTAAAAATTTGCTGTTTCCTGTTGATGTGTTTGGGAGCAGCTACATAACTCAACCCCCTGAAGATGGTACCGTGGACGCGATTCTCAATTCGTTCTTGAAGAAAGTAGAAGCTTTTTTGGGAGTGAGCCGAACAGAGGTGAATTTGACCACGATGTGGACGGAGACTCGACCTTCCGACGCTGCGGCTGCAGACTCATTTGACGCATTGTTGAACACGACGTTTTCGGATATTATGAGTTTCGACTCGTTACGTTTGGTGGGAAATTCTTTCATCAAGGACTATGGCGAAATGAACGGCGGGAGAACGCCTTTTGTTAACCCTTCGCCCGCTCTTCTGTGGTCGTATGCCCAGATGATTTCCGAGAGTCGCTATGAAGAAGCGCTTGCCAACAAGACCATATTTCAATCATGGGTTACAAGCCAAGTTCTGCAAGAAGGCCAGCCAGATACGTGCTCTGACGCAATCCTAGTTTATCCCCAGAGCGTAGGTGCGACGTTATACAGAAACGATTATATCGCGTAAGACTTGTCTCTCGCAGATGATGTTTGAAATATCTGAATTGATGTGGTGGTAGCCCTCCAACGATATCTTACGGATTTTCTATCAATCGTTTCTCTGTCCATAGCGGAGTCCCTGATATGGTTGTTCCCGGTACGATTGTCACAACTACTCTTTATGATCACCATTTTGACATTATTTGTAGTGGGTGAAACTGCTTACAACTCAAGCATAACTAACACGATTGAATATCTTCCTGTTACGATGAGTTTCGTTGCTGCAAAGGGCTGTGTACGGATCCCTCTTGTTTTTGTTCCAATAATCCTGCATTGACATTCTTTCGAAAAGGACTTGATGCTGTTCAATCTCTTTGCCGATCTGCAGGAGCAGGGAATACTTTCGAAGGTTACTACCGGTCCGAGATTATTTTGACGTTCTGGATAAGATGTGTTGATGAGACTCGACGTCTGTTCCGCTGAAAGAAGAGATATATCTAAAAAAGATTGTATCAAAAAACTGAATGCTGTACTGTATCACTTCCGTATAAGCAACAAGCATATGGATTGAACCGATTTCTCTCACCACCGGGTATGAAACATGTTGACATAGCTTGCTTTTATAATTATTTACGCTAGGCTCAAAGGAATCTACTCCAAGTTTTGATTTTCTCACTCTCCTTCGCAAGCTTGAAGATAACGCATATTAGTTCCGTCCCACAAAACGATCATGCATTGTGGTTGACACATACACTTATCCCTTTTTCCCGTGCGGTAGGTTGGAAGCGTCATCGACTTCTATCACTATAACAGGAACAGGCAACCACCTTTTACAGTATAACGATCTTCGAGGACCATTTGGAGCGAATACAATGACACTGAACGTCTAGAAGCATGTCTCATCTAATATTCTCGACTCAGAAAAATCCGACGACTTACACATGAAACTACCTGGTTATGCCTCTATTAAATTTCTACGGATCCAACGACCAAGCCTGTCGATCACGTCATTGGGCGCCTTGGGAGGCCTTATCTTTAATTTTTTGCATCAGAATTAGGGTCAACGTTACACCTACTACTAGAAGCTTATCATCCATCCTCTTGGTGTTGCGAACCTCGGCTATAGCTGTGATGAAGCCATAGTACACGCCTCGAGGCCAAATAGATTCTTTTCTTCAATTGCAAGGGTTATCACTTGATCTCGTACTCATGGAAGGTATAAAAAACGACTGGGCCACGAGGGGTAATGCTTGCTCAAGGCAAAACGTCTCACAATGCGCCTTTCGATAATTATTTCCGATACTGTGGTGTTGGCAGTCCTGTCCACTGCGCTACGGGCTGCGGCCCAGTTTATTGGAACGACTTTGGAATTTGGAGGAATTCCGTACTACGTTCCACCTGATGCATTCTCTCAGCTTGAAATCAGCCCCGACGTGTGGACATTTGCACAATTAAACGCCTTGCAGTTTATCCCCATCTCTGTTGTTTCCGAAAATGAGACCCAGTCGTTGGCGTTCACGTTCGAGAGCTGGAAGATTAAAGACGATGTTTGGTCCACATCGTTTTTGTCGGGTGTGCACAACTGTTTCGGTTCCTGGGTCTATATTCATGTTTTCCTACAGGAATCGTCGCAAAGAACACATCTTCCATTTCACAGGAAATACAGAGTACTTACAATATTAAGCTTGTCATTGAGCCACCTGCCACACCCTTGCCGTCCGGGCCATACTTCTTATCCCCTATTACCGGCAAGGTATACCAAGCTTATCGCCTATACTCCGACGTGAACCAGGCCTTTGTTTATGGCGTCATTCCTGCGTCCAATGGAACATACAGACAATTATCTGCACACACGGATGGAGTGCAAACACCAACTATCGGCGTCCCTTCTCGCCTATACTTTACTCCCACAGTAGATAAACCGCTCACGGGCTATCGTTTGGCAGTAAAAGACATCTACGACCTTGCGGGCCTGAGGACGGGATGCGGAAGTCGAGCCTACTATCAGACGTACCCACCAAAAAATGCGACAGCGTTTTCTGTCCAGCGTTTAATTGATGCAGGAATGGTCATTGTTGGCAAAGCTAAAACGTCGCAATTTGCAAATCCAGAGGTCTCCACTGATGATTGGGTGGACTATCATGCTCCATATAATCCTAGAGGTGATGGATATCAAGATGCCAACAGTTCTTCCACGGGTTCCGGGTCCGCGATGGCATCATATGGTTGGCTCGATTTCGCCCTGGGTAGCGACACTGGAGGTTCTATGCGAGGTCCAGCAGGCAGATGTGGATTATATGGAAATCGACCTTCACGCGGAGCCATAGCCTCGACTGGTATTATGCCATTGACTCCTGTCTTGGATACTGCTGGGATATTTTCCAGAGATGCAGTATTATGGGCACAGGCGGGGAAGGTGTGGTATGCAGATTTCAAAGACTACACAATGTACCCTAAGAAGTTGCTGGTTCCGGTAGACGCTTTCGGGAGCAGTTATACGACAAACCCTCCTGCAAACGGCACTGCTGATGCGACTTTGGACGCGTTTCTGAAAAAAGTAGAGAAGTTTTTAGATGTGAGTCGGACGGAGATAAACCTAACCACGATGTGGACGGAAACTCGACCGTCCCATGTTTCTGCAAATTCGTTCAACGCGCTATTGAACGAATCCTTTGGTGACTTTATGAGTTACGACTCACTTAGGTTGGTGGGGAACTCTTTTATCCAAGATTATGGGGCATTGAATGACGGAAGGACTCCTTTCGTCAACCCTTCACCTGCTGAGTTGTGGGCATATGGTCGAACCGTGACTGAGAGCCGGTACCAAGAAGCGCTTGTCAACAAGACTATATTCCAGGCGTGGGTTGCAAGCCAGCTTCTCCGAGGTAACCAGTCGGGCACGTGTTCGGACGCCATCCTCGTTTATCCTCAAAGCTTGGGTACTCCAGCATACCGAAATACGTATAACAGGTATACCTCCCTGACATGTATGTCCGAACAACCAGACTTGACAAGGTATCAGTCCACCGCAGATACCGTTTGGGTGGTTCCTTAGCCGTATCTCTGTCTATTCTGAAGTTCCTGATATGGTGGTCCCGGGTACGAATGGCACGTCATTCTGAGATATCATCATTTTAACATTGGTAAACAGTGGGAGAACAGGCTTACAACTCGACCATAACAAACGAGACGGAATATCTTCCCATCACGATGAGTTTCCTTGCTGCAAAGAATTGTGTATGATGTCTTCCGCTGCTTCGTTGTTGGCGCGTTGACCCGTCCCTGACAGGATCTGATGCTGTTCAACCTTTTTGCCGATTTGCAGAAACAAGGAATTCTTTCGAAGGTAACGACGGGATCGAGACTCTTTCAATGAAGTTGCGGATGTTAGTAGACTCAAGTCTGGTTTTAAAAAAATGATGCAGTTTTATCAACTAGGCTGTCGATTTCGTGTGAGAAGAAGGTATATAAGATGATCAAAATAATCGTACTATAAAGACCGCTGGCGTATCTTCCTAAACCTCAAGAACAGCAGAGCGCGTCACATGTGAGATTAATGGACTGGTCAAACTGTGAGCAATAGATTAAAAGTATAGTATTGTTCTTGAATGAGGAGGAACAGTCAATGCCGCGTATTAATAATACAGTAAGTGCAGAGAAGAATATCAGAACACTTAAGGTACCAAAAATACTTTCATAGTGCACCAAAAAATTGAAGGTTCCTCGCACAATGAAGGTGTTTTGCCCGAAAGTTGTACCGAGCGGTTCCGTAAGTCGTGATCTCGCGAAGTAAATCAATACGCAGCAATTGTAGTACGGTTACAAACGGGCGAGCGACAAATATGGTAATTTCAACTTCGCTCGCGCTCGCAACAGCTAATCTAATATTTCGACAAAAGCTCCTGCTACGATACTGTAACGTTCGAGAGCATTATTGCACTTGCAGTTCAAATATGCAACGACATCCCTCAGAGTAATTCACCTTTTAGGTAATCCCTACGAACACGAGGATCATTTAAAAGATTAAAACTAGGCCCAGCATGTGTCGGTGGACTCCAGTCGGATATACAAATGTTATGCCAAGAGCTTTTGCACACAGGTAAATTTCATTGATCGTTGAATACATAACAGACTAACCCAGCGCATGTTTAAGTGTCCGTTTTCCACTCTGAACACTCAACGTGGCTCACTAGGTGGTATCGACTACCCTGGGCAGGACCTTATTCGCTCGTAAAGTTTAGTAAGACCCTATTCACTGTGAATATGGACCAAGGCTCAAACCAGCAAGGTCGGAGAACTTCGGAATGGCAATCTCGGAATCCAAGACCGTGAGGGAGAGGCTTTAATTTAGTAGGGAAGGCGCGATACGAGATGACATGCCTCGAACATACAGTAACTCAGTGAGGTCTATCTTCAGCGCTCACTTGACATGTAAAAATGTTATCTGTATGTAATCAGTTGACTCATTGTGATCCATTCTGATATGCTTCTCGAACAACTGCATACTTTGCTCCAGTGCTAGGACTTCGTTTGTGTCATGATGTAAAGGTTACATCTGTTTTTTGTGTTGCGAATACTCGGTATCTGTTCTATGACCACATTTCACTAGCGACCGTGACGTGTCGCTTGCGTGAGCAATCGTTCAACCCCGGATCATTGTGATGGCGAAGGAACAGTCGTTCTGATCTACAAGGTCTCTGATAACGAGATGAGGGTCTTATCTTTCGAAATGCTATTCCGATTCTTATGTATCTTGGTCGGCCCTGGTGGGCCCGATGCTTATCGTCACGAGGCATTTCGTCTTTCGGAATCGTGATTCAACTGTACGCACAGTATTACTAACACAAGACCAAACAGTAGTGATTGCAACTTGAACAGTCGTGGAATATATAACCTATTACAGGCATCGAAGACGAACTTCTACTCGACCTCAATGCGCACTTTCATAGGTGTTTTCTCTGCTGTGTTATCAGCATTTACACCAGCTCTAAAGGGTCCTATCGAGTTTGATGGGGCGACCGTGACCCTCGGAGGAATCAAATACTACGTTCCACCCGATCCTGTGTCCCAGGTCAATATCGGTTGGACGGTGTGGAACTTTGCGAAATACAATTCTCTCCAGTTCATTCCCATCTCCGTTTTGTCTGCAAATGAGACAAGTTCGTTGGATTCGATATTCAGCAGCTGGAAGGACCGTGACGATGTTTGGACAGAATCATTTTTGATGGGTATGTTGTTCTGTTTCTTCTGAACGTTATATTCACATCCGCATCCAAATCTAATCCACGTATCATTATAGGTCTCTGTCCACATGGGAATCTGTTTGTCCCACCATTCGAATGGAGTTCCTATAACATCAAGTTCATTCTCAAACCACCTGCCACTCCTTTACCCTCTGGGCCATACTTCATATCTCCTATTACAGGCAAAGTATACCAAGCATATCGTCTGTACACCGATGAAAATCAAGCTTTCGTCTACGGCGTTATCCCTGTAGCAAATGGCTCGTATAGACAGTTGTCTGCACATACAGATGGAGTGCATACACCAACTATTGGCGTTCCCTCTCGTCTATATTACACACCTACAACAGATAAACCACTCGCCGGCTACCGTCTTGCAGTTAAAGACATTTACGATGTTGCGGGGCTGAAAACAGGATGCGGAAATCGTGCCTACTATCAGACTTACCCGGCAAAGAATACCACGGCACTTTCTGTTCAGAGTTTGATCAACGCAGGAATGGTAATTGTTGGTAAAGTGAAAACATCGCAATTTGCGATTGCGGGGATAGCCACGGGTGATTGGGTAGATTATCACGCACCGTATAATCCCAGAGGCGATGGATATCAAGACGCCAATGCCTCTTCTACGGGTTCTGGATCTGCAATGGCTTCCTATGATTGGCTCGACTTTGCATTGGGAAGCGACACCGGAGGCTCCATGCGAGGTCCGGCAGGCAAATGCGGGCTATATGGAAATCGTCCTTCACACGGAGCTATATCCTTGGACGGTGTCATGCCAATTACTTCTCTCTTTGACACTCCTGGAATATTTTCCAGAGATGCAATATTATGGGCCAAGGCTGGGAAGGTGTGGTACAAAGACTTCAAAGACTACACGATGTATCCCAAGAAGTTGTTGTTCCCTGTGGATGCTTTCGGGGGCAGCTACACGGAAAGCCCACCTGCAAGCGGCACTGTAGACGCGACACTAGATTTATTCTTGAAGAAAGTGGAATTGTTTTTAGGCTTGAGCCGGATGGAGGTAAATCTGACCACGATGTGGACGGAAACTGGACCTCCCAGCGTTTCTGCAAGTTCATTTAATGATTTACTGAACACGACTTGTCGAGCTATCTTGGGATATGATCAGATTAGGATGGTAATGGATCCTTTCTTACAAGATTATGCAGCCATGAATGGTGGAAGAACGCCGTTCATAAGTCCTTCGCCTTCCATGTTGTGGGCGTACGGTAGAACCATAACCGAGAGCTATTATCAAGAAGCAATTGTCAACAAGACTATATTTCAAACCTGGATTGAAAACGAAGTCCTGAAAGGTGACCAGTCGGATGCGTGCTCTGACGCCATCCTCGTTTATCCCCAAACCTTGGGAACCACAGCATACAGAAATGCGTATATTGGGTGAGACACTTCCATGAATGATGTCTAAAATGTCCAAATTGATACGGTGCTAGGCCTCCAAAGATGCCATTTGGATGGTACTTTGGTCGTCTTGCCATCTATGCCGAAGTCCCCGATTTCGTTGCTCCTGGTGAGAATAGTCTTCCGTTCTAGATTATTGACACTTTAACACCAGAAAATAGTGGGAGAACAGGCATACCATTCGATTATAACAAACACAACTGAATATCTTCCTGTCTCAATAAGTTTCGTTGCTGCAAAGAATTGTGTATGTTTACTATTCTTGTCATGTTTTACGACACGCTGAACTTTGACTCTTGGGCAGGACTTGATGTTATTCAATCTAATTGCGGATTTGCAAAGGAATGGGATACTTTCCGAGTTGAGTACAGGCTCGAGGCTGTTTAAAGAAAGTTATGGGGAAGACAACGTGCTAATAGACTAGATTCCACTCGAGAACTTGAAGGAAAAGTATATAGAAGACTCATCCTTTTTCCATCTAGAGTAACAGATTATTTAGCTGTCCTATGTGACACAGATCCTGGTTGTCCTGGCTAATTTCAGTTGTTGCAACCTGAACACTGGTACATATAATCGTTCGATTCGTGATTTTGGTGGGCAACAACGGCATGTAGCTCAGATAGACGCTCAGGCATAGGCCGGGCGGGTGGCCTGGGTGCCAGTCGTTACCTGTTTTGGATAAAATGTTGCGATCGTGAGAATAAATCAGCAACAGCCGAATATGCGTGTCGAAAAGTAAAAGAAAATAAGAAACAAAGAAAAAGAAAATAATCGGATCGGTGGAAAAATAATATTTGACCTTTCTTTTCATCCCGACAATAACTTGCTTCCAAACGAATAGTCTCTATCATTTGACCCCTAGCTATGGAACATACAAATCACTCTGGCTGGAGGAAGACTTTGTGCTCGAAATATCACGCGCAAAAATGCACCTATCGAAAAAAATTCTTCTCTGTTGTAGTATCTGACATCGCCTCTCTCCTACGGACAGATGTCTAGTCCACCGGCATGACTTTGGAGCTCGGGGGAATCCCATACCACGTGCCTCCAGATTCTGTTTCTCAACTTGATATCGGCTCAAATGTATCGGAATTCCCGAAACACAATGCTCTCCAGTTTATTCCATTCTCAGCTGTGCCTGTGAGGGGGATAAATTCATTAGTGTCTACTTTTGACAGCTGGGATGTCGTGACGATGTTTGGACAGCGTCACTTTTGACGGGTGCATGATTCCGTTCCTTTCTATGCTTTGTACCCACTACAATGCTCGCTTTGTTACAGGACTCTTTGCACAGGGTAGACTGTCTATTCCACCTTCCATGTGGAACACCTATAACATTAAGTTCATCCTCAATCCACCCGCCACTGCATTGCCGTACGGGCCATCCTTCCTATCGCCTATAACAGGCAGTGTGTACACCAAGCACATCGCATGTACACTGATGAAAACAAAGCTTTCATTTACTTGCTGCAAATGAATCCTACTGACAATTGTCTGCACATACAGACGAAGTGCATACATCAACAGTTGGTGTTCCTTCTCGCCTATATCTCACTCCTATTGCAATTAAACCACTCGCCGGTTATAGCTCTGCTGTTAAAAATATCTACGATTCTGCGAGGCTGAGAACCGGGTGTGGAACTACTACCAAGTTTACCCGGCAAAAAAACACCACAGCTCTTTCCATTCAACGCTTTATTGATGCAGGAATAGTAATCATTGGAAAAGTGGAGACATCACAATTTGCGAATGCCGAATTAGCCACCGATGATTGGGTAGATCATCATGCTGCGTATAATCCTAGAGGCGACGGATTCCAAGATACAAGTAGCTCTTCTACGGGTTCCGGATCCACGACCGCTTGCTATGATCGGCTCGACATTGCATTGGGTAGCGACGCCGAGGGTTCTATGTGAGGCCCAGCAGGCAGATGCAGATTATACGAA
>QGOD01002543.1:52620-62648 GCA_003313065.1 Sarcodon sp. MG97 | reverse complement strand
TTTATATTCGCCAAGAAAACCGACTGGTCGCAAGGTGAACCATCGGAACTTGATATCCCTCCAACTAATCCGTTCTAACCCGGTTTTATTTAGACCAAGATGGCCCCGGTTTCGTCCGTCGTTACGGAATCCCCTGATAGCCAGACGGCTATCGATAGTGTCGTCGAAAAAGCAGATGTTTTGCCCATTCTGGAAGAGCAGGCTGCTCCTTCCAGTGATAATCTTTACTCTCCAGTTCAAGAGACGATGTTTTTTTCATGTCAAGACGTAAATGCAGATCGATCGTCTAATTCTACTCAGGTCGTGGAGGTGATACATGACGAGTCCTCTGGCAGTACCCCGCCACTATTATCCAATGCTCCTTCAAACTATTATCCTCCCCCTTTTCTCCCCGCCCCGCCATTTCAACAAGTGCCTGTACACTATGTTTCTCCTGATTTCCAACCGGCTAGTCACCCTCTTTCACACCACCACAATTCCCAGGCGACGGTAGGCCCTTTCAACGGTCTGCAGTTCGTCCATCACAACGCCGCCCCGGTGCCACAGCCATGGCACAACATTCCCTTCCCTCCGGAACCCACACGACAGATCTCCCCTCCTCTGGCTAATCCGCTTAAACCCCAAGAGGACGCCATCGCAGGTCGATTTTGTCGGATCGGTGGATGTCGCAAGTATTCGGCAACGCGGAAAGATTGTCACAGGCATCGAGATACACACTTTCCGGGTCGCTATAAGTGCCCCAATGCGGCTTGCCAACATGCTGGGAAACGAGGAGCGAAAGGGACATTTCCGAGGGCCGATACGCTGATCAGACATTGGGAAACGAAGTGTCAAGCGTTCGCCGTCCCGGCTGATCAGGTCGAGGCTACGTGTTGTATCAAGCCTGTTCCGTATTGGTACGACCACCCGCTTGACCTGTATGACCCTGTGGTTCATGTGTTGCCCAAGAAGGTGCAGGAGAGGCAAACCCAGGGCGTATAAATACCTTCTCTTTCTTTATGATCATTGACTTCGTCGTTATTGATTGGCGATTGCGCTCTTTGGGTTATTCGGTTGTTTCATCGCACTCACGTCTTTTAGTTGCTTATATTTTTTTTATATGCTCTTTTACTCGATTGTGTGATATCATGTATCAGTTACAGGTTTGTTGCGCTCTTTTTGTCGCTTTTATGGTAGGCAAATAACTCTATCTTTGTTGTTGTTTTGTCACTTTGCTGTATCATCATCTTTTTCTTTGTTTATTTTACACTAATACTTTTCATACCCTTTGTTGGATAAACAAATCGATTTCAAAAAAAAGCCTTGTCTACTCCACGCGGAAGGGTTCTATGTTATTCTTTCTAGTGGAGCTCTTCCATATTATCACGGAGTCGTCCTGAGTCTATGATCACCTTTCGACCTTCTTTAAATGACGACTCAGATATTACTTAGCAGAGATATATCGTCGATAGTCTAGAGACTAGCGCCGGTATAATAAGCAGGTGCCACCCAGTGATGAAACGACTGAATGATGGCGACGACTACTAGTTCAACTCGTGTATCACTTTTGCAGTAGTAACCCAGGTAGGAGACGTCTGTTTGATAAATGGGTCGGGGGGNNGGGGGGGGGAGCCGTTGTGGAGTACCACGCTACTTATTTTAAAGCCTGAGGTGCTCCGAGTCTTGAACGCCGTCTCCCGAACAATCACGATGATCATCATATCCCCCTAAACGTGACCGTCTCGAGCCAGGATTTGCTGCATAGTATTCACTATAATAGTACACATTGTCCTAGCTGCACTACTCTACTTACACGCTGAATCCGTACCGTGGGCATCACAAACTACGACAATAGCGGGAAACCTCTAATAGCAAGCAGAACGATTTCCGAAAACTCTAATCACTCTCAAACTCGTCAAGGGAAGCTCACAAAGGGTCAGGCAACAACCTGGAAACTTCGCTCCCGGGGCCATCTTCAACTTGAATTTTTCTGAACGCCCGACGCTTGTCACGGGACGACAATCCCAATGTTAGAAAACAGGTGCAGACTAGTAAGCGGGGAATAAGTAAAGACGGAGTAAAATAAACGACAGACTTACTCATGCCGAATGATATAAAGGCCGTTGTGACGTTTCCTTTGAAGACCCTAAATCGAACGACCGATGTAAAGGAGCATGCTTTATTGTTGAAGGAACAACGCCAGCCCTTACCGTGGTTGTTCGACTTGAGGGAAAATCACGCTGATTGGGGGAAAATTATTTTGATAAATGAGTTATGGGTATTCGAATTACGCGGATGAACACACATTGGGAGCCAAGCCTAGAAAGTATTGATAAATTGCAGACAATATGGAAGAATGGTGAATCTGAATATTACCTGTACTGAATAGGCAAATGTATTACATGAAGCGATAACGAAGGAACGTTCTTATTTGATTTTGAGCTCAATAACTGGCAGGGGTGGACAATGAATAAACGACTGTACTTTCGTTATCATGCCCAGTGAGTTCATTCGCCCAAGCAAGGATCAACCCAGAGAGTCCAGTCTGACCGCCAGTCTGGAGGACGTTCCAATAGTTCGAACTTGAATCCGGTAACATAAAAAATGGTGCATACTAAGTAGTAGAATATCCACCGCCTTGTAGGGTACTCAGGTTTGTGTGGACTGAAACTTGCTGCAACTCACCTCGTAATATGGGTGTACAATGGTGTGGTTGCAAGCACGATGCACACAACGATGTGGAGCGTCTGGACATATGATATAATTCGTGGCGATAGCGAGAGATGAATTAGTACAAGACACTTGCCCCAGCAAGGAGAATCGGTGGCCATCGCTTGCCTATGAAGTCTGACCAATAAGCGTAAAAGATTGCTAGATGTCATGTCAAAACAATATCAAGAGACGTATACGCATGATCCTTACTTGTTGAGATCCCAAATACCTGGACACCCAGAGGGTAAGTGTTGATTTGACCGATCGTATACACAGTGTGGCCTGGCGTGTTGAAACTTTTCAACCTGGCGCTAGACAGTTTACGATCGTTCAATTATCAAGCCATAATTCTCACCAGAATATCATAGAGGTTGCAGGTCCACCACCATTGTTGAACTATGACGATCCTTAGAATCATACAAAATTCGAAAAGATAACGCACCAAAACGTATACTCAAAGTGACAGACGACCGTACGGTAAGCTTGAGGCAGTCGGAAGAAGAATACAAAATGATTACTTACGAAGGGTAAGCACATATACATGCCATGATTTGAAGAAATTGACGACCTTCTCCCGTGTGAGTTTCGCAGGAGGCTTCCGCCCAACCTCCTCCATCCGCTTTTTTGCTATATGAAGTTGGGCTTTGGTATAAAGCGCAGACGGTCGTGTCGTAGAAGGAAGGTCTAACCGTTATCATTTCAGTATTTTGGCTCCAACCAAGGAAATTTCATTTACCCGGCATTAAATAAAATCCCAAGATAGCTATTGGAATGGTTATCATCCCGTCAACTATAAATAACCCTGGCATGAAAAAGTCCAGCGCAAAGGATGCCAAAAAGCACAATTTGAACGCACATCTCCAGCCAGCAAGTCCATAAACGCCATTTAATCCGTTGTATGCGCCCTTATCAGTTGAAATCAATGGCGATGTCGTTCAAGATGAAAGTAAAAACTCACCGTTTGGAGGAACCCGCTGATAATCGGACCAAATCCGCTGGCAGTCTACATAGGATCAAAAAAAATAGTCAAGGATAACCCAGGAACCGAGAATTTGCAACAAACGTGAAACAGACAGGCTCTCTTTGCCAACTCCTCCGGCTTGTACCAACTTCCGATCACGTACTGTATCGCAGGATAAAACGTCGCTTCAGCCAAGCCTAATCAGAGGTAGTGTAAGGTATGTACTGGGAGAATATGTTTGGAATAACTTGCCTACGAAGAACCTAATAAATACCAGACTCTTGAAACTGGTTGATGTGGCAAGAAACACCGTGCAAGAACTCCAAACAAGCTCCATAGTCGGAATCTTCACACAATAGGTCGGAAATGATTGACAGAGATAGCTGAAGTTGAAGTTGTTACGCACCCATATCGATGGTCTGATTCGAGTGAGGAGCATGCTATCGACCATTTTTATTCCGTAATTCTACCATAACTGTGAATGAGGACTAACTTCGAAGGTATCTGGCCAAGGACATAGCCAACAGTCCAAGCGGTAGTGATATAATTCAACTCGTTTTTCTGCAAACCAAGACTAAAGCAGGTAGGTAAATGCATCGCAAACTAGAATGCAAGAGTGAAAACAGACTCTTCTTTCATCCCAGAGACGTAGGCGTTCTAGACAAGTCAACCAAGTGGGCTATAGCTTGAATACAGACATCGCACTGACAGTGATGTTCTGTTGATCGAGATATGTGATGCGAACGAAACCAAAAGGTAAGCTTTCAGACGAGGCTCAAGAGAGAAAGAGAAACTCATTTGCTCAGGTAAGACAAGAACGCATATGACAATAGACAAGCGTCGAGTTTATGTAGGAATTTGCGTTCTTCCGGAGATTTGTCATATGTATCCCAAAGATAGGTTCTCCAAGCGCGAGGCCGACTACTCTGACCGATTTCCACGAAGGACATCGTTCGACTGACGGTGAAAAGGGACTGTACAATAGACCTAGCAAGTGAGAAAAGAGTACTGAGTGGAGAAAAGCTTCAGATCATGAGATAGAGGGCAAAATTGAATTGCATCATTGTCCGTGATAATGGCCACATCTCGTCAAATCCAAGTTCCGAGCATTGTTACATGAAGCAAAGGAACAAGAGCCGGCTTACACCACAACTGTGTTAAACGAATTAACCTGTGCAGCAGTAAATTCTACTAAAAGAAAACCTCCAATTTGGGCGTCAAGCGGGCAAAGATGTCGTGTACAAAAAAGCTTATGTGGCAAGCTCAGCACTAAGACGAACGCAGTGATGCAGTAACAGTCAACTGGGCCATGTCGATCAGGAAGATCAAGACCTAACTGTTAAGTAAAGCGCTAGCACACCACACATTCCTAGCTCAAACAAGACCTCACAGTTTTAACACAATTATCACATGTCAATGAGGATGAGGATACTCTCATGACGAGAGGGCAGAGTTGGTACCTGAGTTGAGCACAAAGTCTGGTTCGTATGCATATTGGTAAGGCTCTTGACTGAGACGCTTAGGTCGACACAAAAGAAAACAAAGCTTTGAAGAGGACCCAGCCGAAGGAGGTGTGCAGGGAAGTGCCTGGATGGCTATTTTCGGTATTTTTTGTTTTTTGATAATCCGTCGCTGAATTTTGAAGACAAAGATGACTAGTAGGCACGAGTTAGCTTCTGATCATAAAACCAATGCAAAAGGCGGAGCCTATCAGAGAGAAGATAAAGTCTTGCCAAGAGACAAGACCGCGTCATCTGAGAGCGTCAACTACAAGAGTGACCCCTCATCAGACAAAGAAATGATACACGCCGATTTCATCAATGGAAGAGAAGAGGCAGAGACTACTTACTAAGTAAACGTTCATGCACGAATACATCATCCAGTACACAGCATGAATGTACATATGGGGCCCAATTGAATGTCAGATTCACACAGTTCCGACGGCCTTGCAAAATCTGAGCCCTGAGGGTTCGAAGGAGTCCGAGTGTGTACTTGCGACTGTTACGAACGCTGCAATGGATCACCCTGTTGGTGGTGGAGGCAAAAGCTTGTCGCATTCTGTACAACTTTGGATGGATCGGCTGCAACTGTTGACTGTAGTCGTACGCACCATCACTCTCATCCCTCTTCCACGATGTGTCTGTCATTGACACACTGTCTTGTTTCCTTTAGACGACGTTCTTCGCATCTACGGATGGCCTTCTGTTATCTATAGTCAAATCCGCAGAACCTGACGTCCTGACCCCAGCAAATAACCTGACATACGCAACTTTAGCTGGGGCTTTAGTGTTTCATATCTCAGCATGTCTGTCTCTTCTCTTTTAGGTATTCATGAAATCTAACGAGAATACTAAAGCCATTATATCCTTCTTGGCATCTTTTGTGCTTGTACGATACAAACACGTAGACCCCGTAGACCCCGGCAGTCATGAGGATGTTCAGGCTCCAGAACGCGTATCTGCAGATTCAGCAAAATCACCCACACATGCGCCACCAATGCGATACCCACACGCTCAGAGGACACATACGGTCTCGATAGAACGACTCCGGATATACGACACGCTCATGACGCGTGTCAATCGGCATATCAGGCACTCACATTTCCCAGACCCGTCCAAGGAGCATTCATCCAGCCTTCCGGAAGCGTTATCTACCCTGATCAGATGCAATGCTGTATGTATGTGGATATCGTCTCTTGGATTCATCCTCGCTATCACTGGCATCCTAGCGTTCGCATGGTCTTGGTTATCGAGGAGCATAAGCATCTTTGTTAGCGTCTGTATGTTTGGAAGCGCTGTAGCTGGAGTTTACGCATTTTATTGATATGTATGGGATTTACCCTTCTTTCCGTAGCATGTTGCATAATTTTTAGCAGAAGTTCTTGATTCCGTAATCGTTCTAATACGTTGTGCATCATCCCTAGTAGTAGGTAAGTCGCCTGTCTGAGCATGTCGCACCATGTTTGCGTGGATCTTCCAGCCTCCAGTCTCCATGTTGTCACTCTCAGTGTTCAGCGCTCGGTGTTCTCCATTCACATCAGCATTGCAGACTCTCCATCAGGACACCTAGGTTCACAATGACGTTGAACGGTTAAAAGGATGCCTATCAAGATCATAAATGCTTCTCAGCAACTCGGAATTTCGCAGATACAAAAGATACCGAAGTCTTATAGCAACGGAACAGAAACGCTCTGAACTCGTGTTATTCATTCATTTTTAGACTGTATAATAAAGTGGCCGCCAGCAATGTGCTGGCTTGTCTTCTCTTCCCTGCACCTCTCTCAGTGTCGTGTTCGGATTCGTGTGGTTTAATAAACCTACCACTCCGTCCTTTTCGTCTGGATACAGGACCAAGATGCACGCTCTCTCTGTTCTTCTGGCTGTTGTGAGTGGGTTCTATTTGTGTGTATATCGTTGTCCATGGAATGTTCACTAAATTGGAGAGCCAACAGCTTTATGCCGCTTGCGCTGTAGTGGCTAAAGAAATTGTTGTCACCGTTGGAGGGAGTGGCGGCGCTGTATTCCAACCGCAACGGGTCGTGGGCACCCTTGGTGATTTTATTACATTCAACTGTACGTGTCTTGCCATTGGTAAGACCGAGAAAAGTTGTTTGAAACCTTCTGTACTTTTGCCCAACAGTTACCTCTGGCAATCACACAGGTTCGTTGAATCGCGAATTTATCTTTTTTTTCTAACCAGCTGAGCCGACAATGAATCTTTTTTTCTTCCTCCCGTACAGTGACTCAATCCACGTTCTCTGCTCCATGTACTGCCGCACACGATACAAACGTGACTCTAAACGGTTTCAACTCTGGGATCAGAGTCACAGGAAACGGAACTGGCCCATCAATACTCTCCGTGCCGCTCGTAGAAGAGAACTACAACCAGACCATGTGGTACTTTGACCTCAACACCTGTGGCCAGGGCGGCGTCGGCGTCATCAACAGCAACGAGAGCTCTACCGAGACTTTGACCGGATTCATCGTGCGTTCCTTTTTCCTTCCTCCTTCCCTATATCTGCGTTATATCAATGTGCCGACGTTTGTGTTCTCCTCACTTTTTTGTTCTTTTGCGCATAGAACAATGCCGAGAGGTTAAACGGTACCAGCCCTAGCTCAAGTTACTCTGGCCACTCGACCCGCACCAGCAGCTCAGCCGCTCCAAGCGGAAGCACAAAGCCTTCTTCAAATTCTGCCGAACGTACCGCGTTGTTGGGAGCTTTGGGAGCCCTCCTCCCGCTCCTGGCGGTGTTCGTCATGGTCTAAGGGGGAGAAAAAAAAGAAAGGGGGTTTCTCGTGATGCAAGCTGTGCACTGTGTGCGTATCTCTCATATACCTAGACATGTGTTTTTCTTGGTTGTACGCCTTTGAACATTGAAGAGCTGAGGCTAACAATATATATCGTTGCTTCTCTTAGTATAGTAGACCCTGCTTTTTCCTTGCAATGTATATACGTGTGTTTCAAGAGTTACTTTGGGACTGCTGCATTATCTACTCGACGCATTATACCTAGAAGTCTTGTCACTTTTCCTTACGTTTGAGCAGGGACGAAAATCAATTATTTAACCGGGGAACAAGGTCACCAGAACTTTTTCCTGCCCAGCGGGCCCCGACAAACGTAAAAACATATCATGCTTGATTATTTAACGCTGAGTGTTCAAGTGGTTATACTACGGATGTAAGGCTACACAAGAGAATGATCGCTAAGTACTACTAGACCATAAATTACTTATGTAAATATACTACATAATAGTCCATCAATAATCGACTTGAGATATACGGTATAAGCATTAAGAGAAAAAAAAAGGACCGTGTGATTCGTGTCCATGACCTCATTGAAACTGGCATATTCCGCATCCGGTATTCAAACTTGTGTTTCTCAGATCACATTGCAATAGTGATTGGTTACTGCAAAACGAAGTGGGCATCGTTCCGTTCAGCGCCGTGTTGTTGGTCATCGTGAGTATTTGGAGATTGGGAGGGAACGACGACGGCAGTGGAGGCTGCAGATTGTTGCTGTCGAGATGGAGTTCCTTGAGTACGGATAAAGATGAGATGCTCGATGGAATGGTTCCAGAGAACGAGTTCCAAGAAAGATCACTAGATCAGAAAACGGGTTAGAATAATCAAGTCAAGAGAGAAGACTAATAGAACCTACAGTGCGGTAAGAGACGACTGAAGGCTGGGACTTGACGTGAGATCGGAAAGCGGGTTATTTATAGATTGCCGCTGTATCACTCTAACACAACAATTAGTCAAACTTGCGGTACATGGGAAGAAAAAAAAGACTTACAATCTCTGAAGCGGAAGCTGGGTAATCGACGTCAAGTTTGCAACAAGTCCCGAGTTTGATATAAAAGTCAAGTTGGATACTTTGTTCAGCGAGGAAAACAAATTATTCGGAAAGGTCGTTATAGCGGTGGACTCCAGGTGTAATGTCATCAACGACGTCAAGTTCTGGAACGAGGACGGCACAGATCCAGCTAGACGGGGACACATTAGAGATATACGCAATAGAATATGCAGACAACAACTTACCAGGCATATTCCCGTTCCCAATCACTTGTAGTGACTGCATTCCATCAAGGTTGCCAAGGTCGGCAGGCAACACAGAAGGAATGCCCGGAAAAGTTAACGTTCTTTAGCAACTAGATTAGGACGGGGCGAATAACGAAAGAAAAAATCAAAGACTTACAAGGAATTGACCTTACCAGAGGTATCGCAGGTAACACCCTGCCATGTGCAGAAGTTGACATCCGTGGCCCACCCCCCATTTCCCAAGGTAGTCTGACCATTACTATCGGCAGACTGGAGAACAGCCCTAAGCCCGCAAAATTGAAGAGCGTTTGTGGCCTGCTGGAAGTCCTGAGATGGATCTCCAGATGTGACTCCACTTAGCGCTGCCAAACACGAGCCACAGGGATACGAGGATGGATTCGATGGGGCATTGAGGGTGAACTGAGAAACGCACTCTTTGGCGTTGAACGACAATGGACTCGAGGTTGGAGACGAAATCGTCTGATTTCGAACCGAGTTGAGCTCCCGTGTCAATGCTGCGATACGGACATCGAGAAATATCATGTTGCCGAGAAGATAAAGAAGGATGATGATCAATAGCATGATATAGCACCAATGTGACTTGGGGTTCTTCTGCTTTGGAACTGGCACTTGCTGCGAACCCTTCTTTTCCACATTAAGGGGAGGCCATTCGGAAAGCTCGATACGCGGTTGGATTGGGACGAGATCAGCCTCCCTATCACGGTCGTCCATTGTTCGGACGTCGAAGAACATCCGGGTGAAACGATCACGAAAGGTCTCTCGTCGAGAACGGTAGGAATTAGTCATTGATTCCACGTCCCGAGGAAGATGGTCCTCTC
>QGOD01002543.1:39292-52481 GCA_003313065.1 Sarcodon sp. MG97 | reverse complement strand
GGATTCATTATTTATAGGCGTGGAACGGATTGAGTTGACGAGGAGGGAGTGGTATGGATAAAAGAGAGAGAACAGTTGTGGAAGGCCACACGGTCAATGGTCGATATGCAGGCATAAATGGCAAAGTTGGGTCTATGGTAACCAAAAAATGGAATCAATAATGGTCAAAGCGGCACGAGCCATCATCATTGTTTTCCTAACTAGGGAGATCAACAAGGCACGTCTTTTTTTTTTTGTAATTATTCTGGAGAATGCATTCTTTAAGACATATAAGACTGCAAGATGAATCATGTGCATCGTAAGAGACTAAGAGTAGTCAAAAACAATTATTGTGAATTGGAATTGCACGGAAGTCTGGACACCGTAGGCAGTACTAAATAAGGAAGGTTAACCCCTGCCACTACAGTACTGCGAGCTGAAGTGAAATTATGCTATCCGAAGACTCTGACACAGAGGATCTCAACCAGCTCACTATCAACGAGCACTACGCTAAAGCCTATGCATATAAAAAGGAGAGAGAAGAACTCGGTCGGCGTGAGACCAAATCCAAATTTCCCTCACTAATGATAATTTTCATCACCGTTATTCTACAGTTAAAGAAAAATACGGCTCGGACGCCGACGAGAACGACGACGACGAAGAAGACTCGGAAGATCTAGAGACGGAAGACGAGGATGGCGACGAACTTACTCCTGGTGTTGATGCTGCCATACTTCGTTTGCTCGCTAAAATCAAGCGCAAGGACCCAGACATTTACGAAAATGACAAAGCGGTATTCGATGGTACGTCTTATGTAGTTGCCTCTGGTATGATATTCATGACGTGCACAGAGGAAAAGCAACGGGTGGGGAATCGTACTTTATCGACTAAAGTACAAAAAGACAAGGCCAGAACTTAAATTCACGAGTTGACCGATTCCTGTTCTCTAACTTTGTTGCCATCACTCATTCAGTCGAAACCAATCACCATACGTCAACAAAAGCTCGCGGCTGAGCTAGAGTCAGTCTCTCGTTCTCCTTCCCCTCAGCCCCTTACCCATGTTCAAGAGCAACAGCAACTCCGACATGAAACTATCGCCGCCTTTCATCACGCCGTAAATGATGACGACGACCTTCTCGTCCCTCGGGAGAGGACCAAAGATGAGCTGGAGCGCGAAGAGGAGGAGTATCAAGAGTTTTTGGAAAGAGAGGTGGGTGAGGATCTGAAGGGGCTCATCGAGGTGGACAGAGACCAGACTGGTATTCTCGAAGAGGTTGAGGATCATCAACGTGACGTAGATCACAAAAAGTCAAAGAAGAAAAATTCAAAACCTATACAGAATAAGGAACGCGATAACCAAGAGTTTCTGATGAAGTAGGATGTTTTGCTTGTCCTATTCTTAGGTGCACTGACATAGGGTCTGTAGCTACATCCTTAACCGAGGCTGGCTCGATCGCACTTCCAAAAGGCTGCCTACGTACACAGAAGTTACCAGTGTCAAGCGTTCTAGGGGCAAGCGTAAAGAGGACGAAGCAACGCACGAACTAGAATCATCTAAAAGTGATGCTAGGACGGATGCTGACTCACTGGACGACAAAGTGACAGACGACCTGGACGCTGAAGATGACTTCGATGATATCGCGGATGTATTTGAAAGTTCTTACAATTTTCGATTTGAGGAACCGTACGTCTGAGCATTTTTCAATCCGTGCTCTAGATAAAAACTTTGTCCATAGTGACGCTTCTTCCATTGCACGACATCCTCGTAACCTCACATCGACTGTCCGTCGACAAGATACCACCAGGAAAGAGGCACGGGAACGTAGACAAGCGCGTAAAGAAGAAGAATTGCTGAAGAAGAAAGAGGAAGTGAAACGTTTGAAAGCTTTGAAGATGAAGGAGATGAAAGCAAAACTAGAGCGGATTGGGAGAGAGGGCGGGTGGAAAGATCTCGAGGCAAATGAAGGTCAGAAAACCTCCCTCAGTTTAATTGCGATTGTGATTCAACCATTCACTTTTCAGCCTTCCAAGAATTGAATCTCGATGGAGATTGGGATCCAGAGGCGCATGATACACAAATGGCTAACATTTACCAAATGGAAGACCATGACGATCAAGACGAGGGTAAACCAAGTTGGGATGAAGATATCAACATCGACGATATCATTCCTCCTACAACAGGAGAGCAGAAAATTGCAAAGAAGAGAAAATCGAAGAAGAAAAGGGAATCTACAGGTGACAATGACGTCGGTGTGGACGTTGATGCTATGGATGCGGACCACCAAGCGTATCGTTTCAACGAGGAAGAGTGGGATGGGACAGAGGAAATGAGGAAAAGGAAACTGGATGAATATATGGATGAGCTCTATGCAATGGAGTTCAACGACATGGTATGTAGATTCCTCTTTTATCGTAATCCATACAAATCAACCCTATCTATATAGGTCGGGGGTATGCCTACACGTTTTAAATATACTACCAGCGCACCGGAATCGTACGGACTATCTGCTGCAGAAATCCTTGCGGCGGACGACAAAGACCTGAATGAATACGTAGGGATCAAGAAGTATGCGCCATATCGGAAACCTAGATGGGACAGCAAAAGGCCAGAAAAATTAAAGGAATTCAAACAGAAGATTGGCGAGAAATTGGGCCAACAATCTAGAGAGGATAGTGATGTGATACCCGTCAAGAAGCGAAAAGGTAGGAAGGAGAGGCAAAGACTCAAAGCCAGTGCTACCGCAGAAACATTCGGTAAAACAGAAGCCGGGAAGGACAGCACTCTCCAGAAGCGTAAAAGAGAAGACGAAATCACACAGATGGATATTGCGGAAGAGGAAGAGGCCGTAAATCCAACGAAAAAACGAAAAAGACGGTACAGGAAGGCCGCTTTGAATGGATGATAGTAGGTATCTACAATCTACAATCCTTATCGATACTTCTCTAATTTTATCTCTAACCGTTCACGAACACCTCCTTCGTCTTCCCATTCTGCCCTGGTAAAGCTATACCACACGCAATCATCAATTACCTCCTTAACCTTCAGACCCGCAACCTTCTCTGCCCAACCTCTCATTTCACCATTCAAAATATTTGTTTCAATAGTGATCGCTGCGACATTCTCCAACTCTTCAAAGGCGTATTTCACAGAACCATGCATTGCCTCTGTCGCGTAACCCTTCCTAGCCCATTTTTCATCAACCGTGAGAATGATGCCCAACTCGGCTTTCCTTCCAGGTGTTCCCACAGGTTCCATACGAACGAATCCTGTTGAACCTAGGAGATCCCCCGTGTCCTTGATCACGGTATATAATACACAACTGCGCGTTTCTCGACGAGTCTGATGGTGGACTGCTGCACGAGCAGCCATGTCGGATATCAGCCATATACCCTTCGGCCGATCTGGAGGCCATCCATCATAAGGTGCCAGTCTGGGTAAGTGTTTCATCACCGAGGGAGAAGACAATAGAGCCGCCATCGGCTCGTTATCCGATGGCAAATGCGTCCGGAGGATGAGTCGATCGAGATAGGTTGAGAAGCATATACTAGGGAGATCGTCATCATCTGTATTAGAATTGAGATTGCTCGACATGATTGTTGTGAACTAGATGCGTTTCGACAATTCGGTAGTGAGTCATATTTTCAGTTGAACGGATCAGAAAAAAAAAATAGATCAGTCGCAAACCGGTGCACATGCGGCCGCCATTATCAAAAGGGCATACGGCGTCTACCCACTGCATGTACTACTAAACTGTGAATCCGTGATTGTGATTGGCGAGAATGCCGTGTGTGTGTGGTGTATGTCTCGTTTCTGGCTGCACCCGCACCCATTGGTCTTTACGCCTTTGGTAAACTTTTTTCCGCGACGCATGCTACTCGACATGATAAGTCAGGTGCAGGACGAGGAGAGAACATTTTTGTAAGGAGTTCCAGATCAAACCTTTGGATTCTGAAACAGAACCGGATGAGAGAATGTATTCCAGGGTGAGAGAGTACCGCCGGTAACTTGACCTTCTACTAGAGACTATGTATAGCGACATGAAATAAAAACTCCACAGCGGCTGATGAGCGTGGATACAGGGTCGTTACAATTATTGATACAAATACCAGCGGGAAAACGGATCTTGATATCTTGCAGGTTCGTATGCACCACGATATACATCCGAAACTTGGAGGCGTTCTCTTCGCTGATGGGAGTCGAGGACAACCGGCATTCTTCAGCGTCTTTGGGTCAGTCGGGCGGGTCCCACTTGTCGGTGAACGAGTCGAGCCTTGATTTAGTTTCCTTTTCAATCTCTATTTTCTGTTGTTAAATAGTAGTGATCAGCATGAGCATGATACGTGCAGGTTGAAGTTGCCTAATGACGTTGCTTATCGCTTCGCTAGGTGAGCGACTTTCGAGCTCCAAAGCTGCGAGGTCTGGCAGGAGAGCGAATGGTGGGGAAGTGTTCATCGGTGAATTGTCGTAGGCGACAGACTAAAAAAGCCCTGAATTCGTAATCGATCTAGTCATGCACAGTGTCAACAAGAATTTCCCGGAGATCCAAGTTACTTTGAGCTTGGGCTTACACGGGTAGGAAAGTTGTTTCTGCAAAAATGCTATCCTCTGAATTTCCTCGCTTTCCAGGCGATCATGTCGACCAGTTAATCGTCGTATTTTGCTCAGAATGTCACATTCGTCTAGAAGAACCCGTAGGCGGATCGTCCGGTGACCGATATTCTTTGTGAAGTCTGTTTGAGTGACAGATTATCCTCTTACTAGACATTCTTTTGAGCAAATTGGTTAGTAGTACAACTGGATCTGGTCCATGATCTGTCTTCGAGTCTTCAGGCTGTTTCTCCCCGGAACGATGAACGTCCTCGATCATCTCTTCGACCTCTTCAATCACGAATCTAATCAGAGCTTCAACCTCGGACAATTGTTATTTCTCATTCGAGAGGAAGTCGCACAGACGAGTAACCCGTGTGTTCAAGTTCGTGAATTGACGAAGAGCCTGATGATATAAAGTTAGTTAGTATGGTCTAGGATTGAAATGATACCTTGTCTACGACATACTCTCGAGCCTTGAGGATAGCGACTTGATCGAGTCGCCAAGCTTGTTCCACTTCAGACTCAACATTCACAGTCTTAACGTCCATCTCATGAAGCTTTTCCTGGTGACCTGACAACAATTGTTCCACGCTTTCCCAGTTTTCCAAGCGGTCTGATATTGTCGTGAGCTCTTGCAGTAAGAGTGACTCATATGCGAGATCTAATAGCGCTAGTCCATGTTCATTGCGGAAGTTAAACAAGGCGTGCAAGCGGGATACTCCCTGGTCGACTTCATTTGTCAGAGTCGCATTCTGGATATCGTCGACTTCTCGCAGCTAGTCTGGTATTCATGCACCATAGTCGAACGGAGTTTGCAAATGCACTCAAAGTCTGTTTTTTTTTTCATTTTATATTGTAGATGTAGTGGTTCTGAAAAAGTTGGGAAGACGATAATATTGAGTCAAGTGGAGAAAAAACCTACTTGTATGCTCCGAGTCTGGTGCAGCGTCGTCCAGGATTCGGGTGGACAGTTTGATAAAGTTATGTATTGCGAAGTCAGCCTGTTCATTTATCCCGCCCCCGCCGACTCTGACAGAGGGAAAATGTAGGGACCAACCTCGGCTGATGGCTGGCTCAATCGTCCCTGTTGAATTTCAATTTCTTCATCTAGGCCATTCATACCCGATTTCAAAGCCCCAAGTGTCGAAGATATCTTTCAGACATAATTCTGCATATACAACACACACATGAGTAGACAGAATGGATAGGCAGAAAAGCCCCACGTACTGCGTTTCACGGATGCGTTGCCTGAGAAGAGTAATCTGCTGCTCAATAGCTCCTGTTTCATGTTCAACAAAGGTTGCGCATGCTCTGATTCGAGTGTGTTCATGCGTTGAGAAGGCGCTCAGCTGTGATGATGTTCCAATTACCTTTAAGAAGACGGCGATGTGTAATTGGGCGAAACGATTGATTCAACGGGCCGGTCGTCCATTTGGGTTAGGTTTATTGTCCTGATGTCCAGGCTGACGCACAATAAGACTTGGAGAAAATGAATAAAGTCGTCGACACACAGTTTGATTTCTTCAGCTTCCAACGCGATGTACTCGCATGGTTCCACGGTATTTTCAGCTGATTCGCCATCTCGTCCAACCAGAACTTGGCTTGCATAAACCCTGTCCAGCCGAGAGGTCGGCGGTCCATTCGATATCTTTGACCTGAATCTTTAGTCCGCCAAGAGCATGTACCAGATTTAGAAAAGGGCAAAGTTCAGGGAAGAGATCGGCATCAGCTGCGGTGGGCATCTTTGCAGGCACAGGATGCACTTTTTAGCGGGCCTGTGGATGGCCAGAGCCTTGCCCGCCAGTGCGCACTATAATTAAAGCATCGTCGCGGAGTCTCAACTTGAAATTGGAGTTGATCAACTCAAACTTGTACAAGGCCGATCAAGTGGCGGACTTGGAGGTTGCTACACGACTATCGCGATGGTGGGATGGGAAAGGCCCATGACTAATGACACTCGATATTCTGATTTTAACTCATCTCTACGAGGGGTTATGCTGGTTGTGCCCAGCTACTCTTGTTTCCTCTTGGTTGAACGAAACACTGGCGTGGCTTTCATTTCGTCGTTCAACTGATTCGCTCATTTCTAAAGCATCTGGTCATTGGTGGACCCAATTGGCATCGATACTCCTCCTCCTCTCCTCAGATAACGCCTCTTCTCCGTCATGCCGTTCGGCAGCACACCTTTGCGTTATTTTGCCTTGGGTTACACACTAGATATTGCTTACGCCATGCCCACACTCGCGCAGCTGTTTCCAGTTATCGATTATCTGGGAGGATTGAGAAACGTCGTTATCGAACACGATGGTGGGAATGTCACCGTCGTGAATCCTGACACTCAGGCGCCCATTCCACAAGGCTCAGCTTCAGATGGTAGTGGTTCGGGATTCGACGTTCCAGCCATCGTATGGATTGCTTTCACCCTAGTTGCGGGGTCCTTTTTGGCCTTTATTGGGCTTCGAGGTTGGCGCATAACAACTGGTGTAACTATGGGACTGGTGCTTTTAGTTTGCTGTAAGTGTTTGGGTTCAGTATATTCCTGATTACATACTGATTACAATGTTTCCGACTACCAGCATGGGCAGCGATTATCAACAACCTCAGTCCCACCGGATTGAACGATTTACTTTTAGTCGTGACTGTGTTCTCTTTCTTTGTCTTTGGATTTGTCCTGGGCATTTTCAGGATTGGCCAGTTTGTAGGTCTAGCAGCGTTAGGGATCTCTGGAGGGCTGTCGTTAGGAATTCGTGTGGCGCTTCTCCGCCAAGGGCTCCTTGTTCATATCTTCTTCTTCAATTGGCTAATTGCAGCCGCGCTGGGGATCCTTGGGTTATGTTCCATAGTATTCAAACAGCGAGCTGGAATTGTAGGTGTCATTATTTTTCTTCAGCAATGACTGATCGACCGATATTACCTAGGCGTCAGGCTGTGCATTGACAGGAACATTTCTTCTCGTCGTCGGCGTGGATCTCATTATCCATGAACAGAATGGCGTGAGCCGAGGCTTACGAATTCTATTTGATCAGAATAGTGCCCATTTAGCAGTATGTCCACAATCGCCTCTTTTCCTCGGGCCTCGATTGACTTTTCCATTTAAAGGATCTTGTGATGACCGAGTATAGCCCCAGTATATCGATCCAGGTGATGCTAGGGGTATCCATTGCGCTCGCGTATGTTGTTTCTAGTTGTTTCGTCTACGCTAAAAACATATTGCTCAATTTACTTTGCAGCCCAGTATTTGCGTATGCACAACATCGCATCTTTCCCCAACCTTTCGATCGCTCCTCTCGGCCGTCGTCCGTGTCTGAATCACACCTTTCCGTGTTATATCCTGAGAGTACAGCAATGCGGCGATATCAAACCTCAAGTGAACCAAGCAGCAGGTTCAGCATGTAATTGCGCTTATTCTTTTGTTCTTCTTGCCATTCGGTATATACTAGTTTCTGCTCCTTTGCACATGCATATATATTCAAGCTGTGGGTGTTTGTTCCGATAGAGTTGTAAAACTTTTTTTTGACATGTGACGCAAAGTTAATGTATATAATGTAGAAATTCTGATTGTAAGTAATGCCCAAGCAAAATCATCACGATTTGGTATAGTATCGCTATATTCAAGTTGCGGCAGTCTCAGAATGTGATTACGTGAGGCGACCATGTTCCCAATTTGGAACATGTTCAGTCCCAGCCCAGATCAGTCCTCGTTATCTCAACCCCCTCATCTCAGTCTGTCGACCCTGGTGCGTGCGCAGCGCATATAACAATCTTGCCGCATAAATGTCGCGTAAAAGGGTAGCATATTACTATGACCGTGTGTTTAATTCCGATCCCTGGCACCGCTCACTGGAGTACTCACTAGCAAATATAGACGACATCGGCTCATACGGCTACGGTCTGGGACATCCTATGAAACCCCAAAGAATGAAAATGACACACGAGCTCGTTTCTGCATATGATATGGTGAACAAGATGCAAATTCTGGTGTGCAACCTTCTTCTTTCCAAGACTATGACGTTATGTTTAATGTGATATAGAGACCCAAACGCGCAACCGCAGAGTCCATGACCAAGTTTCACACTGATGAATACGTTCACTTTTTGGAGAGAGTTACGCCAGAGACAGCGGTGCAACTAACTTATAACGGGTCACGATGTGAGTTTATTCCATCTCCTGATTAATGCGCACATTAAATTATCATATCAAGTTCTGACTGGTGAAGACAACCCGGCTTTTGAAGGGCTATTTGAATTTTGTTCTATTTCTGCGGGAGGTTCGATATGTGCCGCCCAGAGGATCGCTGCAGGTTCCCATGACATCGCAATCCACTGGGCTGGAGGTCTTCATCACGCGAAAAAGCGCGAAGCGTCTGGATTCTGTTACATCAACGACATCGTGTTGGGTATCCTTGAACTCTTACGCACGTTTCCGCGTGTTCTGTACATTGACATCGATTGTCACCACGGGGATGGCGTAGAAGAGGCCTTTTATACCACAGACCGTGTAATGACGTGTAGTCTTCATAAGTACGGAGAGTACTTCCCTGGAACAGGCACACAGCAGGACCAAGGACGAGGCAAAGGAAAAGGCTACGCCCTGAATGTGCCTCTCCGAGACGGGATCACAGATGAAACGTTCAAAAGTGTCT
Source organism: Sarcodon sp. MG97 (assembly GCA_003313065.1). Classification (NCBI taxonomy): domain Eukaryota; kingdom Fungi; phylum Basidiomycota; class Agaricomycetes; order Thelephorales; family Thelephoraceae; genus Sarcodon; species Sarcodon sp. MG97. Next base: position 43,269 of record QGOD01002543.1, on the reverse strand, counting down.
TCGAACCAGTTGTTGCCAAAGCGTTGGAAGTTTTTCGTCCTTCAGTCGTCGTACTCCAGTGCGGTGCTGACTCGCTATCTGGCGACAAATTGGGTTGCTTCAACCTTACCATGCATGGCCATGCTAATTGTGTCAAGTTCGTGAGGGATCAAGATTACCCGATGATCTTGCTGGGTGGTGGTGGATACACAGTGAAGAATGTCGCGCGTGCATGGGCTTACGAGACTGCTTGTGCCTTAGGAATCGAAGAAACAATTAATGAAAACCTACCATGGAACGAATACTTTGAGTGGTTTGGGCCGAGGTACAGACTCGAAGTTGCGGAAAATAATATGGATGATCTGAACGTCAAGGACGGCTACCTGGAGATGGTCAGGTAAGTTTAGAGTCAGCCTCGTGCAAAACAAGAGAACCAACAACTGATTGCACTGAAGAACTTTGGCTTTGGAGCAGTTGAGCGCACTCCCACACGCTCCTTCTGTAGGATTGCATGAAGTTCCATCAGAAAGTTTAGGCGCTCATTTAGGGTTGCCGGAGACAGACGAATTGGACGAACAACTGGCTCGTAAGTTCCGTTATCTGTCTATATTTTCGCTGCGTGTAATAATTACATAGGGCAATCACACCTGGTGTACAAACTTCAGCAAGAATCTGGCACTACAACATCCGAGTCCTCTTCAGAAGATGATGACTCATCGTCCAGTTCAAGTCGGGTCAATCGGGGGACGAAGAAGCGAATGAGTATAATGACTAATGGCCTCTATGATGTTCCTTCAAGACAACGGAGGAAAGAGTTCGAACGAGAGTTTGATTTGTGTTCTGCGACCGCCACAGTTCGTAGCGGGTCAGGAAAACGAAGATTTTTCCAAAGTAGTGCCAGATGGGAAGGGAGGATGGAGAAAGTTCTGGCGACGAATAGAGAGATCGTGAGCGGTCTGATATCGGGTGAACTTATGAACCTGAAGGCGACGGCTGCTGAAGTAAATGGCCGGAAGGAAACAGGGAGTCGAATGTGGCTAGATGGGGATCACAGCGATCAGGCAGATGATGGCGACGAGGACTTTGATGATATAGGTGGAGATGAGTCTGGGGAAGAAGATTTCGGTGGCTTGGAGAGACGGCTGCAAAACCGCAATCGGATGCCTCTGTATTATTGATATTTTTGTTGCAAAACTTCCACTGGCACACAATTATGCGAATGCAAAGTAAGTTTTATTACTGCGTTACCGTCGACAGCGTTAAACAAGTTTGCTTTGTACAAAACCGAGTCTACTGTCAAGGATACTTGCAATGTCTTTCTTGTTTTTCAACGACGACATCCTACTCAAGCTTGCTTGTCATTTGAATCTGTCTTCCGTTTGGGCACTTTTTCAAGGATGCTAGGAGCCTCCGCCGTGTTTACTCATCAACAGTGAGGCCATATCTAGACATGTTCAACCACTTGACGACTGAGCGTGTCATCACTATCCTTTTGGGTCTACACCACTGATGTCGTCCGACTTCCCGTACCGCTCTCTAAAATTCGCGACAACTATTCTGCAGACCAGGTGTGCTACATGACCAGAACTGTGTTTTCCTCCGAACGCAAGCTACGCGAAAAAGGCAAAGCTGCCGGGCTCGAACACGTATCGGAGCACCAATAACTGGCACGAGATTGGATTAATTATCCTTCGTCTGTTCTCGTTCAAGGGTACACGCAGGATTCTCTGTTGTGGCTTGTGTCGGTTGGAGGAGGAACAATATATTGTGATTGTTTGGATCCAGAATCTCATTGCACTGCAGTGGAGTGGGAGGCTGGAGCAACTATAGACATGTTTTGAGGATGCAGGGTCACGAATTGGCCGTCGACAGATTAGACACTGCTGGAGGAAATATCGATTACATTTGCGACCACAGACGAACCTCTGTCGCATACGTGGAATTACAGTAGACACCACGTTACGCAGCTAAAGTGAGCCTATGGACCTTCGGCTGTATTGTTGGTTATACATTTGACGATCTCTTTTCGTGCAGGAGCTTATATGTTGTTGAAATTGATATTCCAACAAAGAAAGTTCTTGATCTCGCTCAGGAATATAGAGTAAAGACCAATCGTCGATTTTATCCCTCGCCCAAAGTCAGCAAGGTTAGCCGTGTACCCATACCCCCGGGGTTTTTGAATCAAACTTGCCTACCTAACTTTCTTGATTTGATCGTCTATTTTGTGCTCGAAAGGAGTAACCCTGGAAGTGGTATCGTTGACTTCTGGGCCTTCGTGTATGACTGGGAGGCGAATGCTGGTGTTGCATTTGAAGTTCCAAAGGTCTAGTCCAAGGAGACTCTAGATCTCTTCATCTTCGACTTTGATCTTGATTATGGATACTGTGGAGGGGATGGGGTAAAGACGATACATGGAAACATGGAACCAATAGGGAGTTTGAGATGGCACGCGTAGGTTCAAGTTGCGTCAGTGGCCGGGTGGTGCGTAACGGATTTGATGGGTTTAGGGAAACCATTGCATTTTGGGGACAACACCCTTACCATTATAAAATTAAGTTGTTCAGTTGTACGTAGAACGGTGAGAAAAACCTCCGCTGATATTTTTTAGACGACGTATACCTTCCTGTGGGCGGGCCCAACAATCAGACGCACCACCTGTGGATCATGATCGGAGAAAGGTTAAATAGCCTTGGACGGTATAGTAATCATCCGTGGGAATGAAGAAATATCGGCTGAACTTTTTGCTTTCATTTCAATGCGGAAGTCGGGCCCACTTCCCTGATTGTTAATCTTTGGGATAGATTGTCTGCTCACCGCTGTACCGTGTAGTTATCTAATGCATTGTGTAGAGAGCATGTCTGCTTTGCGGAACTCCGGGACGCCGGGCCTCCGCTTCCCTGCTTCATGATGAGGTAATCGTCTGGGGCAAAAAGGATCCGGCGCTTCCGGACCGTCATTGCTGTATCTTTCATTCCGTTCACCATGTCAATATCTGGGCTAGAGGTTGCTAAGCACAACTCGCGAGCAAGTTGCTGGATTATCATTCACGGTATTTCCAACAAAATATCTAATTTCGGTGGTGAAATCACCTCATGCAACACACACGTTTAGGTTATGTGTACGATGTCACCGAATTCTTAGATGGTGAGTTCTGGTTCTATCTAGTCTGTTCGTCGAAAGATAGGCTAATGAATTGTGTGTAGACCATCCTGGTGCGTGCATATTATATATATCCTTCTGGTCGTGCATTCCGAGCCAGCATTCAATAATACCATCAGGTGGAAGCAAGATCATTTTGAAATATGCGGGGAAAGACGCAACGTACGTTTCCTGCTGGGGTTATCTCTGGATCACTTGCTCAAATAACTCATGGAGACAGTGTGGAGTATGATCCAATACACCCCCCAGACGCTATCAAGACCAATTTACCCAAAGAGAAACAGCTAGTCGCACATTCCATTCGATGGTGTTTGTTGCTCACACTGATTTTGTGAATAGTCTTGGACCAGTGCAGGCGGGTACTGTGGAGAAAGTGGTCACGGAAATCACCAATGAAGAGAAGGAACGTATCAAGAGAGTGCAAGCTCGACCTCCTCTTTCCGAAGTTTTGAATCTGCATGACTTTGAGGTTCGAGTGCTTTCATCTTTGTACACCCCATAATGTTGACCTCCCTTACTAGTCGATTGCGAGACAAGTTTTACCAGAGAAAGCATGGGCATATTATTCCTCTGCTGCTGACGATGAGATTACCAACAGAGAGAACCATGCGGCATACCATAGGTACATGCTCTTTGTGTCAATCATTGTTATCTCAATCTCACGAGTAATTATCGCTGTTCAGAATCTGGTTCAGACCTCGGATATTGCGAGACGTTACACACGTGGATTACTCGACCAGGATCTTTGGATACCCATCCACTATGCCCATATACATCGTGAGCTTACTCTGCGAATTCTATTTACTTGTTTAACATTTCCTTACGTCTGCCAGACTGCT
>QGOD01002543.1:27303-39152 GCA_003313065.1 Sarcodon sp. MG97 | reverse complement strand
CTACTCTATCGTCATGTTCATTTGATGAGATCGTGGATGCTGCTCAGCCAAACCAGATACAATTCTTACAACTGTACGGTCTGTTACTTTACGTCTAGTATATACATCCCTAAATTCTTTTTTCCTGTTTTTAGATATGTGAACAAAGACCGCAATATCACAAAGCGCATTATTAAAAATGCTGAGAGGAGAGGTGTCAAGGCTCTATTCATCACAGTCGATGCTCCGCAACTCGGCCGAAGAGAAAAGGTACAGATCATCTATATATAAGTCGGACATCAAAGAAGTGTACTTAATAATGCGTTTCCAGGATATGAGGATGAAGTTTGAAGCAGACGAGCCGGACGCTCAAAAAAAGGGCGGAGAAGGGGTAGACAGATCCCAGGGGGCTGCCCGTGCGATCAGCGTGAGCATTGATTGATTTGTCCTCTCGTATACTACATCTAACAAATGACGTATCACCTCACTTAGTCCTTCATTGATCCGGCGTTGAGTTGGCAGGATATACCTTGGTTCAAGAGCATTACCAAAAGTAGGATGCCTTTTTTCTGATTGCAACACGCGATCATCGAGTGACATATGTATGTGATCTTAGTGCCCCTGATCTTGAAAGGTGTCCAATGCTGGGAAGTGAGTCGATCCCAATTTACCCCTCTTATCACCGCCTCGAGATTAACACCCCCCCTCTCCGTTCCAGGACGCGCTGGAAGCATACGACCAGAAATTAGCTGGCGTCGTGCTCTCCAATCACGGAGGCCGCCAACTAGATTTCGCTCGCTCAGGTATCGAAGTCCTAGTCGAGGTCGTTCACAAGCTGAAGGAGAAGCGTGGATTGACATTCCCAAACGACAAATTCCAGCTCTTCGTCGATGGTGGTGTTCGGCGAGCCACGGATGTATTGAAGGCCGTTGCTTTGGGAGCAACAGCTGGTAAGTTCCTATAATAATCGTTGTGGTACAGTGGAAAAATAAGCTGACCGTGTCCGTAAATGCCGATCGAACTAGTCGGCATCGGTAGACCATTCATCTACGCATTTTCTTCCTACGGAACCGAAGGAGTGGACCATGGCCTGCGAATATTAGCCGTGCGTAACTCTCACTGCGGTTGATTCTCATTCAACTGACACGATTTCTTGTGATAGTCTGAATTCGAGATGAATATGCGTTTACTGGGAGCAAAGACGTTAAAAGACGTCGTACCAGAGATGGTGGATGCTTCCAATATCCATACGCATATTGTTTCGGTCCCAGGAGATGTGCTATATAACAGCAATTGTGAGCCTTCGGTCTCCATGTGTAAGATGTCCATTTGCTGAGATGCCTGCTATAGATGTTGCTATGGAACATGCTAAGCTAAGAGGAATACCGAATCCTAAACTATAGAGAGGATTGCGACAACGGTGGAGTTGAAATGTGAAATTACCGGAATGAAGGAAATGAGAGTGATGATAGTGATGTCCATCCCAGGGTATATATATAATCCATGTTCATAGAGTTATGCGAGAAAACCAACTTCAATCTCTGGTACACTTCAATAGCACAGCCTCCTTGCAATCTTTGCTCATAAGCCCAATAGTCACTCTAAACCCATCGAAAAACACCTCGCCGACGTCTTCCCTATCAAAAACCTCCGGCACCGTAGTTTTACCCAATAGACTTCGTATTTGTCTCAGAACTCGAAGTTCTCTCTTGATCCCGGTGATCCTCTTGACGCCTTGGCTCCCATCATAATCGCAATCGATTTCAAAGTCGACGACTGTAAATGAAATGTTTTTCCGCGATTCATCTCCATTTTTCAGGCTCATCACGAGGGAACGAGTACCTCCCGTCCTCAAGGAGACGTACCGATTCGTAACAAGGTCTTCAGAAGGGTCACCAAAGGCTACATATCCACCTGCCACGCGAGAGAATTCCAGTCCTGACGATGTGTTCGCGCAGCGGTAGAGACAACAGCACAACCGCGATCCCAAGCGTGAAATAAGATAGAAGGCACTTTCAGAAGCCTGATATATGTTGCCAGTGAGAGGTAGAAGATTGGCGCTTGTAGCAGAATCGACGGGGTCCCAGAGTTCGCCTGTGAGGTGATCTTGAAAATGGATCTCATGAAGTGGTAGAGGCTTGTTATAGCAGAGCCAGGTAGGCGAGTTTGGATCGAATGACGGAGATTTGGGCAATGGAGACAATTCAGGAAGAGTCACTCCGTAAACAGGGCCTTTCCAGTCTTGAAATATCATCATAGACGGAAACCCAACAACCTTCCTCCATCCAACGTCCTGATGTATTATTAAAGTAAGATGATCAAGATAATAATCTTGTACACGTGAATGGTTGCAAAATTCCTGACCTTTGGCAGTTGGCACCGAACCCCAGTGTTTTCCACCCAATCGTATACAAATACCCAGAATGTGGCAGGATTGGTTTCTTTGTTCTTGAGCACGAGATACACTTTTGAACCACAGGAAGTGGGTCGACAGTTGTCGTTTACGAAACCAGACGGTAGGGGTGCACAAGTAACAGGTTTCACTTTAGGAAAGCAAGTATAGTAATCGATATTTGTAGATGGCTTATGATAAGCAGAGTAGAGAATCGACCTCTTGCGCTCTTTCTTTGTACCTTCGCGTGCCAGTGGCAAGCCTATGTCTTCTCTTGACGGAACAGAGATCTTAACGACGTATAATTTCCTACGAACAAGCTTAGCGCTGAACATCTCTGTCCCTAGAGGAACTTACGTTGAACGTGCAGGGACTTCTGCATTAAGAAACACATCCACTAGACTTCCTGCAGAATTATTGGTGGTGAACGTAATGACGATAGATTCTTTCGAAACTCCTTCTGCAGCTGAAAGTGCTATATCACATCTCCAAAACCAATCAATTATTGATTCTGCATCCCACTCAACATCAACGTCGTATTTCTGATCGAGACAATGACAGCGTAGTATACTTCCTTTGATCGTCACCAGCCACGGCAATGACCCGGGAGTATGACCTTGAATGAAAGCAGATGAGGTACCCCAAGGACTTGAAAGATCGTCGCTTGCGATCCGACGGTGTACGTCGGACCTAAGTCTAAAACGTGACACGTCCAATGCAACAAAATCATCTCCGCGAAAGTTTCGACCACATGCTGAGACTACTCGCGCCATGTAACGAACCTGTTCCGGAGTATAATTCTCTCGAATCTGGGAGACGAGAACAGGAAGCCTGTGGGCGTCCGTGGCATAGATCCAGTAAGATTTAGAAGACAAGCTCAGATGATAGAAAAGCGCGCAAGTCTGAACGGCTGTGTCAGTGCGACCATAGAACAGAGGAGCGCTAACTGATGCACACCTGCGACAGACCTAAGGCAGAGGAAAGATCCAGATGGCAGGCGAGCTTCAGCACGATATCGACGTTAAAAAAGGCCGTAGGCATGACGAACATGAGAGATAAGGCGGGTAGGGATGTTGGAATAGAAAAGAATGATGACTAGATATGTAAAATCGCGCACAGCATCGTATTAACAACACGCCTATACGGTCCTAAGGCAGTACCAACAGCAAGTGCACGGCTAATTGATAACCCAGGTGGACACAGGGCAACCTTGACGAGGTTCCGGAGGAAATTGGATGGCAAGTTCATTTGTTGGAACGGAACTATCCGCGGATGAAACCTCGCATGCCATTTTGGTTCGTCTCTAGTCTCTACCCCTCCACACTTGGCTAATGTATGTTCGTTACAATCAGCCCACATCCAGCCTAAATTTTGGATCAGAACTGTAGATGATGCCTTTAAAGACTGAAACGTCTAGAAACCTTGCTTTTCTTCGCAAGGAATCACTTGACATCTACAACCGAATACATTCCATTGCAGAAGATATCTCCTTTGTGGACCATGTCAGAAAGATTTACCCTGAATATCCTCTCATTCGTATGCTACCTCTTCCATTTCAAACGCTGATGCCGATAATATTGTTTCAGCAAACTTGAGATGCGGAGCTTGGTACGTCGACCCAGCTTTGGTATTTCATTTATAATCAAGTGTAGCTGCGTTCGAAGCCAAACTTATTCGTCAGAGTGCAGAACAATTCGCCTACTTCAAGTCAACGGACGGTCACTTCAATAACTGGTCTTTCAACCTGAGGCGTCCAAACCTTCACCTATTATCGATTTTGGTTGATAAAAGAGGGTAAATCTACACCAATCTCGGTTCGCTTGTGATTACTCATATTCCATGCTTAGAGCGATACTTGTAGATTCAACGCGAGCAGGAAAACGCATGCCTGATGCCCTGTCAAAGACGGTGCCTATCTGGTGTGCGGTGATAAATCGGGCGGTGTTTCTCCTGTATCATTTATCCCCTGATTCTAGTTGGGACACGAATCTGTATACGCCCCCCGGAACCGTCAGTGCCCAAGAACATCACCAAATCGAACAAAAGATCGATTCGTGGGCGGATTTTCTTGTTGTAAGCTGATCATGTCTCCCTTAAAAGGTCATCATATCATTTCTTGTTGAACAGTCTTCTTCTTACACCCTCCCAAATCTCAAATACCCCTTGCGACCACTCTGGATAACCCCTTCAACCTCAAGTTTTCCTTCGATATCCGATCAAGTTTACATACCGATCATCTGCGTTTCGGCTTCGAAACAGATCGAAGAGGGCATGGAACGCCGCTCAAATGGGTTCTCTTATGTACAAGGGTCTGGCGATGATCATGAATTATGGGGAATGGTAATTATGACTCGACTATCCGACGGGAGACGCTGATACGAGCCAATATCAGGGGTTAACACCAAACATATTCTGGTCAAACCAGGAGCTGATCCTCCAGACCGGTCGTGCGGATCTCGAGAACCTGATATCCACCCTCGTTTTCCAAAAAACTCTAATGATTCAAACAGATAGCAAACTGTTTCCTCCAACGCCCATCATGAAGGTGCATGGCCAGATATCCCTGGCATCATTCTCCGATCTACCAAATTCTCTTATCCATCAATCGCCTTCCAAGTTGGAAGAGAGTAGTGACACAGCATACATAATCATAGGACCTGGTCATCCGCCAGGTAAGATTGATAATTCAGCCCCGTGTCAAAGTCCCACCGGTCCAGGGGGAGAAAGCATTGCCGATCGACGTGTCCTACGCATAGCACTGTCTGATTCCTTATCGTCTCGGACCCACTTATTCTCTCATACCATACTCCCGGGGTCCACTTCATTCATACATCATCATTTATCTCTTAATCATAAAATATGTATTGTATGTCCCGATGGCAAAGACATTTCTGTCGGCGTTGCCATCGTTGCACTGCAGTTATTCTTCGACAATGACGGTAATATGGCTGCAGGAATTAACCCAGGTGAGCACACTCGATTTCAATGTTACGGGGGTACAATTATTAAGTGTTCATACAAGCGCAAGGGAACAACATTGACAAAAGTTCGATTCGAACACGTCTACAATGGGTAATAACAAGTCGCCCACAAGCTAATCCTTCGCGCTCGACCCTCAAACGTGTAAACGAATTTCTCATGTCACACAACTACAATCCGAATCTTATTCCCCCCCATATCTCGTGATGCCCTTACATTGCGAACCATTATCTTTGTCCTAATCTTGCCGTTTACTCGGCGTAACCTTCACGCCAGCCGCGGAACTGAACACCTCTATCCTGAAAAGTCTCTCTATGCCCTCTTGGAACGTCGAGGGCACAATCAAATAATTTCCGGGTTGGAATGTTGTAAGTGGCGTCACTACTCCAGACAGATTATCGGTATAAGGACCGGATGTTGTTATATGTCGACCAAGCGTCTTGCGGGGGGAGGGGGCTGTGGGAGCGGGGAATATGGTGACATTAAGCGATACTAACGCGGAGGGTTGAAGAAGTTGTAACCGGGCTCTGAAATCACGTTATTCACGTCCAAGGGAGAATAAATGAAAGGAATGCACTTTATTTGACAAGTTGAGGTCACTTGCAGCTCAAATAGAGGATTTTCCAGATACCTATTGGATCTAGGTCCCCCTACAGCAGAATTTCCTTGCCTAATAGCGGGTACCGATGTCTTTTTTGTCACCTGGCATTTTCGGAATTACTCACCATGAGCCCTTTACCACCTTGCTGTACATCCCAGCGCCCTCTTGAGGAATCGGACTGATATCGAATCTCTGGGAACTTTCAATTCTAAGTGTAAACGGACCTAGATGCCGCTGAGGTTCGAAGGACGAGACAATTATCGTGTAGTCTCCGGCTATAATCAGAGAAATCAATTATTGTTATACAAACGATGCTGACGAGTGATCTACCGGGTAAATCTCCTGATGTAGCGGCGTAACCATAACTATACGTCCCAGAAGCACACACAATATCTGATTGGAGAAGACTACACTATTTTTAGCGATTCGCTTGTAATACGCAGCAGGGGACGCGCTTACTCAAATATCCGTCTTCCATCTGACCAAACGACACAGACGTTCAGCGGGGTATCCTTTCCAGCCTGGCCCACCAACCTGACTTGAGCTTTCTGTCCTTTACGTCTCACGGCGTCTTGCGAACCTGCCACGGCAGTTATGGCCCCGTGGTGGACATGAAGATGGTATTGTGGGTTGATCATGTACGACTGGAATGAATGGTTTCCTCCAGAATTCTTAGCAGTGAATGTCCCATCGACCTACAGGAGAAAAGGGCATTGCATATCAGCGAGAGGTACCCGGAGGTAAAAAGTGAAGAACCTTATGGAAGAATGGCAATTTCGTCGTGGACTCACCCCAAGCTACAGTAACGTTTTTAGAGTACACCGTCAGGGTGAATCCAACGTCTTCGAGGTCCCCATCATAAGAGGCGATTAGCGAGAGAGCACCCTCTTTGATTTCTTGAGGAGTTGCTCTAACCTGATTACTAAACTTGACTCCTCGATGAACGTCGGAGTAGGATAACACATACCAAAACATGGCTTGAGTTCGTGTAAGTACCCTATGGTATAGATTAGCGAACTCGAACACAATCAATGAAAAACGAAAACCTTTTCCGCTATCTTATCAATTCGTTGTTCGATTTTGTGATTAAATTCGCTTTCAACTTTTAAAGCGATATAATCCGAGGTTCTTTTTGTCTCGGTCACGTGGCGGGTGAGGAGGATCCATACGTTCTGTTCAGAATATTCTGTTTTGTGATCAATCGGTGTCATTGTCAACCGCAAGTGTCTGTGTGGGCCTGATCGTGATATCCAGTGAAAACATGTAGAGGATGGAAAAACCAACAAACCTGCGTCATCCTTTACGGAGGAATCTTTTGGATTCCACAAACTTGATGCACAAACTCGTTAATTCGCCCGAGAGGATTAAATCTAAGGGAAGTACGCACTCGTGGAATGTCAGGCTATGCGTGAATATAGCAGGGTTCCAGCTAATACAAGCAGTGCAAAAAACGTGGCATATTTCATCCCAAGTCATAATAAGATCTGCAGTACGAAGATCTGTCATACTATCATGATAAGCACAGGAACCCGACTCAGGTGGTGGTTGAAGTTCTTGTGTACGTTGTCTCCAGGAGTCGAGCAGTGTAATTCGTCTCTCGCCTTCGTTTTCCTGAATGTCTATCAGAGTATCAGCATGACGAGCCACGAAGATCGATAGCGGTTAAAAAGCATACCAATTACTGGATAACAGTGTGCGGGGAGCAAATGGACATCTCTCCAGTAAATGTCATCCCTATCGAGCGTTCCAAAAGTGAGTACACATCGGCCTGAGCGAATAACACCGTGCTAAATCCAATCTGTCATTCAGGGAAGAGTGGGAAATAATACCTTCCGTAAATCCTGGAGATATTCGAGCCCAGGTTTTTTCCCTCTGAAAATTGGAACTGGAAACGTCAAGTTGCATGACACAAATATTCTCACGCAAGGAAGGCCTACTAGTTCATGTCCACAGCTTCTGGAATCCAACCTATGATGGTACTTAGAATGGAGTTAATCAGAAGGTATGGTAAGGCCGAAGGAACTAACTTACTGCAGATCGATGCACGAGTTTCTGCAAGATTCAGTCATAATAAGATAAATGATTAGGAGATTCAACTTACGATCCCGGAAAGTCATAACCGCCCGAAAGTTTCATGTACTATTATCGAAACGTAAATGGACCAGGACAAGGACTTGTGAAAGGCTTCATCACCGCTTTTTCCACAAGAGCCGGCCAAATTACATGTTTAGAGCTGGCAGATAAACACACAAGGTCTCCGGAGTTTGATGACACAGGCAATTTGTTGTCTATAACTATTGGGAGTGTAAGATACTTGGGTCGCATCTACATCACTGAATTTACCGATCTGTACAATGCGAATTTAATATGTATTGGGTGAAGATTTGCATATACATACTCGGCGAGAGGCCCCATTGAATTGAAAACGGACGTCATGAACATTAGAACTCGATGAACACGGCATGCCATTCTCGTCCTGAGGAAATAAGATAGACATCCCCAGCTGTCATAGGCGTTAGACCTTAGTCTGATCCAGGGAAAAAATCAGGTACATTGGATTTGAATCGCCGGTGGTGTTCCAAACAAACTGTAATGGACGCATAAACAGAGCAGTCCGTCACGACTCGCTGTAAAAGGTCGCGCGGTTGTAGCGCGGGAGAAACCACACACATCTGTGGATGTATCTCGGTCGGAGTCTTCCAAACAGACACGCAGTCCATCTGGGCGGGTGATAAGTCAGGCTGAACGTTAAGGTTTCTACATAGTTTAGCTCAGAAGCCATCCTCAAGAAAAAAATCCAACCCACTCATTCACGATCCTAGGTTCAGCCCATAATGCTATTATTCTACCGTTCACGCGACCTGATTTCTTCAACACAGACAGCTGAGATTCTGCGGTTACACAGCCAAAATTAGACGATTCTTGAGAGCCACGGTGAAAATTAGTACTCACGCTCCAAAAAAGGGTTCCGAATGACCGGAGTTAAGTTGGATTTAACAGACTTGATTTTCTCTGCCCGTTCCAATGCGACACTGGCCCGAGACTTGTAGTGTAACTTGAGTTTGTCTTCAATGCTTGTACGGCTCCGATGAAGAAAATCTTCGGCGGCTTTGATGTACAATTTGAAAGCCGAATCAAAGTCTTCGGCGAGTTCGGCTTTTGCAGCGTTGATATATATTGCCTGCGATGCTTGGCAAAATCGACATACAAGCCGAAAATCAAACATACCTCAGGATCGCTTGCGGCGCCGACCTTTGAAGCCATCAGGGGATCGTAGATGCATGATAAAGAAAGAGGATTCGGAAGTCTCGCTTCAATCAAGGCGATGCAAACGTGGGACATTATTGCCTGAAATAGCTAGCCACGTAGCTTCACATCGAACATCTACTGGTGAACCCAGCGAAGAGCATAACGACGAGCTCATCATGGCAGACTTCTTAGCCCGCGAAAATGAAATTCTAGGTGGTGAATTTTCATCTACTCTCGGCTCAGGCGCCGCTGGCGATCTGGACTTCGACCGCGCCGCGTCTGCTTTCCCAGATATCTCCCTTGATGGTACCACCGACATCCCAGCACCCTCTGTTCCACCCGCCAAAAAAAGTAGTTCAGGTTTTGATTTCGATGATTTCTCCAGCCCTCCTCCTATCACAGATGTCAAAGTGACCGGAGATGATGAACTTGACCTGTTCGAGTCTCAATTTCCAGACATCGATGTACCAACAGTGAGTTTTTGCTCGGAAATTGCAAGAATATTCTTGCTCAGGTATCGTAGGCTCCACATCCACCCGCCACCACTCAACTTTCTTTTGGAGCTCCTACTTTCCAAGCCCCTACTTTTGCGCCTCGTCCTCAGCCTTCTGCCCTTTCTTCAACACCTATCTTTGCTCAAGCACTAGAGGAGGATGAACCTCAAGTGATCAGGTAAGCTCTCGCTCTCGTATTCACTACAACTATATCGAACCCATGGTTTTAGGGACTGGCGGGAGAAACGAGATGCAGATATCAAGGCCCGAGATGCAGCTTCCAAAGCAAAGCGCCAAGAGACTGTCGCCAAAGCCGAACGAGCCATTGATTCATTCTACGAAGAATATGCAAACAAGAAGGAGAGGAACATTAGAGAGAACAAGTACGTTCTACCATCGTTCGTTCCTTGTTCCTTCCCGACTCACGATATACCACTAGGGAACGCGAAGCTGAATTCCTCAGATCTCTTTCTGAATCCCTTTCAACAGGCACAACATGGTCTCGAATTTGTGACCTTGTTGAGTTGCAAAATTCTCAAAGCAAGACATTAGCAAGAACAGGACCCGAAACCACCGACATCACCCGTTTCAAGGACGTTTTATTGAGGTTGAAGCGGGAGGGGGATTCAGCACCAGGCGCTGCAGGCTACTAGTCTTAGACCTGTGCACACATTATTCTACGATCCTCGTGTACTTGCCTTAATTTACCCTGTTGCAGAGGGGAAACACGTAGATTCGCATATTACAGCTGAGTGACATGACAAGATACGGAGATATACATATATTACAATTTTGAAGTATTAGAAGCATGCGCTTCCACCCAAGAAATGCACTCGTCCGTGAATTTCTCCCATACCCCGTCTGGCTCGTTGACAAGTTCATGGTATCCTCCCTAACAGCCTCGGGTAAATGTCGGTATAGTAAATAGAAAAGGCTCGTCTACGTACATCATACAATGATATCTTCTTATCAGTAGCTTGGATTTTGTCGATGAAAGTCTCAGACGCCTTCGGAGAAGTAACCTTGTAACAGAATGAATATAACAGGTGAATAGGAAAAGAAGACAATGCACCTGGTCAGCAGTGCCGTGGACAATCAAGATCTGTCGGTCAAACCCTGTTAGTCTCACTAGAAGCAGCCAAAGAAAATGGACACCGAACAGGTAACGCCTTCGGCCAGTATTTGTAATCCTGCGCAATTAAAGCCTCTCCCTAGTCGGTCTAAGTCAACTTGGAGCTTCCAGCGACTGGAAGTATGAAAACTCACGCCGTCAAACATGTCAGTTAGTCCACTAACAGTGCCTTGCTGTTTAATTAATGGGTCTTCCAAGACCTTGTTCCTTATAGGATCATGAGACAAGTCCTGCGACCGGGAGTCCGTTAGCTGTCGTCAACACTACGCAGTGAATTGACGAACATCAGGTTTGACTGGAGCAGGAATAGACAAATAAGGGAGGAAAGGTCGAGCTTTACGACCTGCCCACCGTTGGAACGCAGAAACAGAGTGGGTCAGGTGAATTAAAGGGCTCGACCCAATAACCCCACTCAAGAGTTTGACGCTTTCTGGAGATGGCGGTGCAGCCTGTCTAGTGGCAAAGCCAAGAACATTACCTCCACCCTAGTGGATAAATACTAAGCTCTTCGTTGTCATGGCGAATTCCAAAAAGCTTTACGCACCATGGAGTGACCCATGAGGAACACAGGCGCACCTGCGAACTCCTTTCTGACATGCCCAATAGCCCATTCGATATCCCTGAACTGGTCATTCCAGCTTGTCTTTCCATAAGAACTATCTTTGCTCTTGTTCTGCTTGTCCAAAGCCGTTCTTCCAAAACCCCGGCCGTCATAGGTGAAGACAGTAATCCCCCTCTCAGCCCACCTCGGATGCGCATGCTCATATCGGCCGACATGTTCACAAAACCCGTGAACAAAGATGAGAACCGCTTTGGTATCTGCGGCCTTGTAAGTGCGGGTATAGAGTTTAGTATCAGCATAGCTGGTCAGCCAAGCTTCTGTGTAAACAGGCGTCGACATTATTGCGGTACAAAGGCAAGAGGTGACGTCGATCACGCTGAGCCCAAATGATTATGTATATGCGTCATCGATTCATCTAGGCCCAGTGATTTCCTTGGCCGCCTTCCTCCAGGCTCAGACCA
>QGOD01002543.1:0-27140 GCA_003313065.1 Sarcodon sp. MG97 | reverse complement strand
TCTCTCCTCACCTCACCTCACCATGTCAAGACCTCTCCTCACGCGGTCATCCATACTCCCGTCTTTCTCATCCAATAGGCGCACCCTATTCGGTTGTAAGGACGGAGATTTCCACTCCTGGCTTGAATGGGGACCTATCTACAGGCATCTCGTGGTACTGACCAAGCTGTTGCTATCTTTGATTGGAAGTACGATCAAGTCTGCCGTCTGCATTGATCACATTCGAGATTGTGGTGAGCGTCGTAAAGGTTGAAATGCAGTCCGCCACCAGAAGCACCGGTCGGCCCTCCACTAGCGCGCAGAATATCTTCAACTAAAGTGAGAGAAGCATAATCGAAGGTGGAACGTGTCTGAGGCTCCAAGTCCATGAGGATATTCGTGGTGCTGCTTGGAGGCCGTCGTCAATATCCTGGTGTACCCTGCCAATTTCAGTAGCTGTATAGTGTACATGCCCAGAGTACTTCCTGACCCATAAACCAGGATCGGCTTGTCGGTAGCTACGGGAGGAGGAGTAGGCGCAGGTAGAGAAGTGGTAAGTGGAAGGATAGTCGATCAAAGAGGATGTGGTACGAGGTCACAAAATTATTTGGAATCTTCGCTGCTTCTGAGAGTTCTAGGGAAGCAGGAACCTAACATACCGTCTGGGTTAATTTTATAGTCACCAAACAGAAACGACAAACGTACTTTGGCGCAACAATTCGCAGGGAAAACAGCGAACTGCTACAAACCCTCTCCTTCTACATGGCTCATGCGCCTTGGTCAGGCAACAGTTCTGGGGGATCATACACAACGTAGTACTGCGACGTGACCAGTTGCGATTGATACTGTGTCTGCCTGTATCACAATCATTGATCATCCAAGTCTATGCCGAGAGGACACACAAGACATTGCCGTGATTTCTCATTCGTCTACATAAGCTGCGAGAATTCCAGGATTTGTAAACAAGGAACTTAACTTGCACTGACGCTAGTAATGATACCACGATGATTACCCTGCAAGTCATTATTTGAAGAAGCGACGACAGTATTCCCTACCCCATTATCTGAACTTCACGATCTTGGGCGATTACACCAAGTACGTGAATTAGTCGAGTCGGCGAGGTTTGGTGATCTGAATGGTTGAACCTATGAAATTGTGAAGGTATAGTGTTCGCCGAAGGATCAGGGGTACTAGACTTGAGCATTTCGTTGGAATTCAGTTGGGACTATAGAGGTGATGTCAAGGAACTATTAGTACTTCGAGCAACGAATAAAGCATTCAACATACTCAACGATCAATCTGGACAAGGAGATTATCTCCTCTCCTCTCTTCTTCATACCTACACATTTCCATACTAGTCCATCCACACCACCTTCTTTCTCATCCCGCAAAATTGCCCTATTCGATTGCAGGAATTAAGATTCGCGGACTGATGTAAGCACAGAAGGCAGTGGTGGACCGATCTTACCGTCCTTCTGTCAATCCTAATTATTAAAATCTGAATGAGGAAGATAAATGGAGAGATAAGCCATCATGTAAATGAAATTCGGGACCTAGACCAACCCTACTGCAGACTTGAATGTGAACCCGTGTGCAAGCAGATTTGCGTGAATCTGTTGCTGTCTTTGATACCATAGCTGGATAGCAAGTTCGTCGACTGTGTTCATAAATTCTGATATCGTAGCGAGTGTCACGGAAGCGTGAATGCAGTTTGCGAACCAGGGGTACAAGTCCTCCACTCCACATGCGGGGATAATTAACATCAGAATGGAGTAACTGGAGTAACAGACAACGGCGCCTGACGGCGTAACCAGCTAATTTCACCGCCTGTACAATGCACATTCCCAGAGTTCTGCCAGAGCCATACCTTGAAAATGCAACAGCTGCAGAAGAAGCCTTCGCAAATAGAAGCAACAGAGACATGCAGAGACAACAGATATCATTGAAGCCCAACGGTTCGTTCGTAGACACCAACTGGCAAACTTCTGAATTCAGCAACCTGGCTTCAGGCGTCAAGTATCGACACCGTTAAAAATCAACGACTCGCAGGCTCTATCGCCAGTCGCCTAGACCCCTTCACCACCAATAATCCAAGCAGCATGGAAACCAAGCAGACCGGGAGATCTGTCAACAAAGGCGGCGCAAGAAGGTCATCTTTCTTGTGTGGAAGCGTTGAGTTGTGTGGTATACGGTGCATCTATGTTGATTCATGATTTGTTGTTGCACCACAGACACGTCCACAAACCAAGACGCATCTCAGGCAGAGCCACCTTGACCAGAAACATCCAAAGCGGCACTGAGAGTATGGACCACGCCTAGCACCACAATATGGGTACTAGCCAGCTCGATACGATGCGACAGACACTCCGGCCTGTTCATAACAGAGCTTATGCCTTCGGTTGTACTTTTACTCAGGATCCCCGATACCAGCTAGCGGGCCAAGCCCGAGTCGAGTAGTCACTGCATCAGCTCTGGTTGAATCGAATAAGGACTAAGACGGCGTACGACGCGAGTTGTTGTACTTGAGCAAGAGACACAGACCGGTTCAACAAAGTTATTCAACTTGGTCACACAGTGCAGACTGGCTGGCACCGAATTTAGATTTCGAATGAGCATTCAAAAGATCCACTGGTGATGGGCATGATCAACTTATCAGGAGCGGTTTGGCTCCCAGGGTTCACTCAACTACAGACTCTTTTATCTTGAAACGGATGATGGTAAAATAACCGAGTAACATTCAAACCAACCACCACAAGATGAATAAAGATCGAGAGAGAATAAGGATAAAGATGATTGATACGCTGCCAAATGATGATGGGTCTAGGATGAGAATATGAAGCGGCAATAAGAGAATCAAAACGAATGTATCTTAACACCAGATTACATAACTAATGACAGTATGAAAGCCAAAAACCCGAATTCAATGCTATGGAGGAAGTACTCCAGTAAGCAGCGGTGTGCGGTTATAATCGGCCGCTGTGAGTCCCGTCAATAAGCGTATACAGGATAAGAGAAAGGTACAAAGTCACGTACTATTCATCCATACATCATTACCCCACCAATTGACGGCTATTCTCCCTCCTTTCGGGAACTAAAGGATAGTTAGTAATACTTCCAATAGATACATTGAACCAATACCCACCTGCAAAGTAAAGAAAATGAAAATAAGAGCTATCACAGTGCCTAATACCATGCATGTAAGCACCAGAACTGGGTCCAAATATTGAAGCATACCAGAGTCCAATCCAGCGCTCGTTACATAATTAAACTTGGACCACCAAAGAAAATTCTTCCGTCTAATGAGGTACTGAAATACGAACCCAACAGCAAACCATGACGAGTAGTTGATTCCCGTTGCTGGCGGGATGTAGCCGACGCCGTTGAGGATGATGGGCGTGCTGACATATTGCACCCATGATTTTGGATACATCCTCTGCCAAATCCAAAATGGTATTGGTAGGAATGCCCCGACAATCAGGGCGTATAACTGTGGATGATATAATGATCCACTTCCAAACTGTCGACTTGGTCCAATCAACCCCCAAATTGCCGAGGCGGTGTAGAAGACTTGATTATGCGGACAGGTTAACGAACTCTTCTGGTCCTCTGTACAGATGTCATGAATATTGGTGAACATCCATTGTTTGACCGCGACTTGAACAAAGGCAGATAAAATTGTCGCTATTAGTTGCGCTAAACAATCATTAGCCTTCACAGGAGAGTGAATGAACTACCAATTCACCAATGAACGTTGATCGAGGTGGAACCTTTATATAGTGTCCAAGTTTGAGATCTTGGACGAATGATGTAGCTTCTGTCAAAGTCTGCACTGAATACGCTTTAAACACCTTGAGACAATGTCAGTACCCCGTAGTTGTCATTCAATTGCTCTTACCATATTTGCCATAGGATTGCCCGGTAGAAGGGACCCTGGTATGATTTGTGCTAGCAAGTTGACGGTAATCTTGTCAGATATGTGAGCATTCAACGTTGAGAGGGGATGAGCGAAGCAAATGTACCCCTTGGCCTGTCATCGCAAAAATAAAGCCTCCAGGCAACACGTACACTATTGGGATCAATAATGCTAGTAATAGTGCCCACACAGGCACAGACGTATGCCATACTTCGACTGCAACGATCGCCAGGGCAAAGAATGTAAGGAATGCTAAAGCATACCACCAATCAGGTACCTCGGGATAATTCCTCATCAATTTCGCGTGGATGTCATCCTTCTCAATCTTGACTCTTTTCAGACCATTAAGCAATGGTTGACCATGATAAAGCAATGTGTGCACGATAACGCATGTCGATAGTGCAAAAGCAATCAAATACGTCATAGCGTAGCTTGCAGGAAGATATAGACGAGAATATGATTCGTAGGCTTCCATGTCGAACGTATCTTGAGGTGTAAGGACTCGCGTAACGTTGTAGGCATTGCCATATCGATCGTAAGGTTGAGTCCCAGAGATGGGAAAATGCGCTAAATCCCAGGCCTTTCGTATATAGGTGTCAGCGTAGCTCAGACAACATGTGTAAGAAAATAAGCCTACGTCGGTGTAATAGAGTATGGGAGTCAAGATCCAAAAAAAGAGTACGAAACCTGCGGAATTTTCAACAGTGACACGTGAAAGTCGTATGGATCAACATACCACCAAAAATCTGCACTTCAGCCCACCACGGGATCATCAACGGGCTACCTACCCATGATATCTGGGACCAATCGAAGGTTATAACACTCATTCCGAGCCCGGAGTACACCCCGAAAAGCTGATTCACTACAATGTTATTTGGCGCAATCCAGCACACCCAGGAGAACATGGACAATGCCGTAAAAAGGAAACCTAATTGACATCAGGACTGTCGTTGCCATGCGGAGGAAAAAAACAAGGTCTTACCCGGGAGGAAATAAAAGAAAAACGTGGCACCAAATACCCAGAGGAAGAACTTGTATCTACCCACACCATCGCTGCCTTCATCCTCTTCAGCGTGCAAAGTGTTTAACAAAGTGCAAGCAACAAGATTCTGAGGCCACACCATGCTAGCTGGCCAAACCAAGAACCTTCTACAAAGTCCAGCGAGACCGAATCCGGTCAATTGTGTCGCAAGGATCAGAGTTACATCGAACCAAAAATCATATTTGAGTCCATAATAAACTTCGGCTACAACGCTCGCGTTGATAGCGTAAGCTGGGTTGATAGCCACGTTTGCCATGATATATACCAAAACATGCTCTTTGATATTCCACGGTCCAGGATTGAGGGAAAATTCGGCTCTGCCCAACCAGCGCGGAAGACGGTATGTAGTGATGGGTAAAATAAACGCGAGGAATTTTCCAATTGGATACGAAACGAGAACAAGGGCGAGCGGAATGACCGATGGTGCCGGTTGGCGGAAATTATAATACATGTTTAGTGCGCTACAAGGAGGGCAAATTTTCAAAAAAAAGACGATCAAATCAAGTAAAACATCCGGACCTAGCTATCATGCATAAGAATAAACCGATGAACCACATGCGAATGGTCATTGCTGGCATTTCTGGATCGTCGATATTAGATACAGAAGCGCGTACTTCTGGGAACGGGCTATCTTCTTCCTCGTTCAGAGCGTCAAAGTCGAAGCCCATTCTAGATAAAGAGGTGGATTAGTGAATTTCGATATTTTAGCCATTGGAGAACGGAATAAAGACGACAGCTGTTTCTCAAAACGAGTCTGTACGTTGGCAGATGGAAGATCAGCGGACAGTGCGTGCCATCCATCTGCCTTACTCAAGGGGAAGGTCTGGCGCTTGAGCGATTGATGGCGTTTGAAATGTTGGATACGAGGAAGAAAGTCTCACTTGATTGACTCTGTCCTGCTATCGTCGTCAACAACACTCCGCGAGCTGGCTATTGTTGACGGTGTAGGTTCCTTTCCGGTTATATCATAAGAGGGTTCTTCTTGGATTCTTTTGCTTGTTGTCGACAGAGAAAGATGTAGCTGGCGAGAGTCGCCTCGAGAGCTAACCTCGGAATTTCGAGATGCATCACGTGTGGAAGGTGTAGTAGTAACAACACGGCGGAGACGGTATGGATCGTCTGTACCTTGAGAATCAGTTGAAGGTGGGGTTTCGATGGGTATTTGAGGTGACGGTTGGTGATTGAGATGATGCAGAGCTAATACACCTGTTAAATTCGACGAGCTATGACTAGACGATGCATGAGCATCATAGACAGGAGGAGGGAAAGCAATATGAAGGCTTTGAGAAGTGGACGAATGGGCATGATGCGGAGAGGATTGTAAGATAGATTGTTCCAGACGTTGGTCAGCGGTCGTTGGAGGTACAAAAGCAAAAACGTCTTCCTCTTCACTTTCTTCTTCCTCGTCGAACGAGTAATCGTTTGAGTAGGCATAGCCGGTATCCTGACTATAATAACCACCCGAAGTGGTTGGACGATTACCCGAAGTTCGAGGGCGAGAAGAAGTGGATGAGGGCTCCCGTCTGGCCATGAAGGAGGGACGAGTGACTGGAATTGTGGACAGACGAAGAGACGAGAGAGAGAAGCCCCAGGCTATTTTGGCAGATATCGTATCGCTGCTGTTCAGAATTTCGGCTCACCCCTCCAGCCACTTCAGGCACAGGCGTGTCCCCCGGTCACTTTAATTTCGGTCGGAGGTCTTCCAAATGCAGAAGCAACCATCGCTTCCTCCGCCTATGCTGGCCGGGGCTCCCAGAGATTTCGGAGATCATGCGGTAAACACATTTGGGGTCCTTGCCCATAAGGTGTGATGGGACCTGACCCTTGAGCACGATAGGTAATACATTTTTGCACCTTAACGAAAACTGGAAGGTATCGAGCGCACAGTTCAGGAACGCTGGTATGAATTAAAACATCGTGGGCCTCGGACGCGTACTGAAGAGATTGGATAAACCGTTTGGCATTCAATAAAGAATGTACAAGGCATAATGTTGATTCCGCGATCTCCCGACCGCCCTCTGTTGACTCGGTGGTCTCTTTTACAGTAGCCTCAAGGCCTCTGCAGCGGCTTGAAGGTTATTAATGCGGAAGTTAGGACGCACCACCACCCTAAATGATCCTGGTGTTGGAACAACGGTACCTATATGCTTGGAGCCCTGAAATGCAAATTCATCGCAGCCCGTCTCGAGTATCGACACTAGATGGGGCTCGACGCCTTCTGTACAAGGCTTGCGATTATCACAGCTGTTTGGTTTCACGCGGATCAAGTGCGATAATCATGAACAACCTAATTATATACATTTTAGTGATTGAGAAGCAATTGTCGGTGGATCAAGTTTTGACAAGGGTCCTCGCAGCGTTGAAAGATCCACGTTCTTTTAGCGTGAAAGTTACACCCAGCCCATTGCTGTAGAATAAAGCGGAACTCTCCAAGTTGAGACCAGAAATCGCTCGGGTCTCGTGCAAAGGAAATTGATCAGGTTAGCGTCAAACACGGACCAGGCCCTTTCGTTATTATTGTTCAGGTCCAAGGAAGCTTATAGATCATTGAAAAAAACTATGAGGTACCAAGTGCCAGGTACGCAAATAGCGGCCCCTGTACGATAAATAATGCCTCGTGGAGTGCGTAATGCGGGTCTTGGCTAACATGAAAAAGTAGTTTGAGCGCAACGACCTCTCAATTATGGACCGTCAAAATAGGGGGGATGCACAACCGGAGAACAGGTCAAATATTAATGACCCAAGCTACAAACATTTCGTTCTTCGATCATTGTTCGGGTTGGGTATGCCGCAGTGCCGGGGTTAGCGTCGCGAAAGCGAGCAGGTCTCTGGTCTTCCTCGAGTACAATATCTTACTTCTGCCTGTTATCATGAGGCAACTCTCAGGCGCATATAAATTAATTGCAACCGGACACCGGGAAGCACAACTCGTCCTCGCCAACCGCGGCCGCCTATGTCTTCTGATGGCGCTTACTCATTATCTATTCAGGTTCCAGGACGATCAGTTGTATATCCTCCAAGTTTGTAGAAGCTGGCTTGAGATAACTACCTATGGAAGACAGGGAACAATTAGACGCCAAAACCGTTATGCTATAATATAAATTAAAGAATACGTACCTCAGTCATAGGACTTATTGTTCGGTATTCAGTACTTACCCGACAACAACAACGGCTCTGGCGAAGTCCACGTGAACGAGCAGCGACTCAGTCCACTCACGCACAAAGTGTAGACTTTACCCGACGTATATATATAGGCCACGAACATAGAACTAAGCGACCGAAGGACTTGCGGACCAGCAGTAGTACACCGACCCCAAAAATCTACTACTATCGTTGTATAATTTTAACTTGTACTTTGCCGATGACCTCGTGACTACGTCTTGTCTACCTCTGCCCCACGGCGTGGATTTCTTTCTTTTAACCATACCGAGGGTGCGATTACGGACGATAGAAACCCCCACCTAATTCACTATACTATCTGCTAAACCATATAAAGTCCCAACAAAGAGTGCGTCCCAGATCACTACATGACACTCAGACCGATTTCTCATCATCGGCTGTATTGGCCTAAAGTTTGATAGATAAAGAAACTCATTTAGTAAGATGGCTAGAAAGGTCCTCATGCTTCATGGGCAAGCCTCAAGTCATTTATTCTTCCGCTTTCTGTTGAAATATCAACGACCTTTCAGTTACGCCCAGAATGCGGCTATTTTTCGCAAACGAGTGAGTGCTCATGATACTTGTGCATGCATTGCACAGCTAATGTCAAAAGCAACAGCTGGCAGCACTTCGCAAGTCTTGCGGAGAAGACATTGAACTAGGTATGTCTGCTCCTTATCAATATCAATTTGCACTTGGTCGATCCGTCGTCAAAGTCTTCATCGATGCACCTCACATCTTGGATCCTGTGGACATGGGAGGTAACTCTTCGTCAACCAATGCCCTGATATCATTCGATGCTCCGGAAGTTGTGAATGATCCAAAGCTGACCCCTCGAGGCTGGTGGAAAAAGGCCGATGCAGCTCGGGGTGAATACGCCGGTTTAGAAGCTTCCCTGGCTTCACTTAGGAATGTGCTGTCGCAGGAACGTTATATGGTATGTCCAAGTTCTATATTGCTTTTCCTCATGCAGGTTCTGATCGGTCACAGGGCGTGTTTGGATTCAGGTTTGTGCCATTGTAGATAATATTTCCAGCCACAAATGACAGTCATATCAGCCAAGGAGCTGCGATGGCCGCAGTCCTTGCTGCTCTGGTGCGATCACCAGTCAACTCGTCAACTCTAAATCTAAACTGGTGGTAGTTAGAGAACCCAAGTCTTCAACCTACGTTCTTAATTGACGGCGAACCACTCCATCCACCTTTGTGAGCATATCTTCTGATACTCTTATATTCTGCTTTGGTGAGATTCATTACAAGCCAATTTTGTGTTGCAGTTTCCGGATTTAAACCATCTGGTCCAATTTGCACATCCCTCTTTGCATCTTCTTATTCGACTCCGACGCTGCATGTCCTCGGCAAGACCGACGTTGTCGTCAGCGAGGAACGATCAAAAACGTTGCTCAATGCTTCAAGCAATAAGCGGGTCGAATGGCACGACGGTGGTAAGCTCGGAGTCTCTGGCGAGTCAGCAACTACATGCGCCCTGTTGACATATGGTTGTTCAGGACATTGTGTTCCATCCAGGAAACAGTGGCGTGCGTTTTTACGAGCGTATATATTGAACCCGGCTGATACAATAGCCTCCCCTGAACTTACACATTCCACCCTTGAGTGACCAGGTATCTGGTCATCAGGCATTCGTTACTTGAATGTCGTGAGGAGCCGCGGTTCGGCAGTGGCTCAGTCTTTGTAGATGTAATAGAAATTTTCCATTGTTTCTCGTCAAGTACAGATGCGGCTGTTATTGTAGATTGAGGCTGTACTTCTCTGTCGATTATTGCTTTTTCAAGTTCTCGATAATCAGCCACCGTGCCACAAACAAGGCCAAATCAAAGCCTATTGGGACTGAAAAAGTTCATCCTCTGTAGGATTGTCCATTACACTCTTAGAACGCGTTAATCATCTCTGCGATGGCATCCTGGTCTCCATCTGAAGCTGGATTGCAGGAAATCCTGCAGACGATACGCGAATCAACAGATAATACCGCCCAAGTTCAAAGGAGCATCACAGTCGTAAGTCCTCCGATCTAGTTCAAGAACAATGAAATCTGAATCGACACACCTGTTTTCGTTTTAGAAATTGAACAACTTTACGCGTGCACCGGAATACATAGCTTATCTTGCATATATCCTTACCTCTCTAGCCCAAGAGCAAGACCAGATTCGAACTATTGCGGGCTATCTACTGAAGAATAACGCGCGGCTCATCCTTCGTTCACCTCCAGAAGTCGGTGCATATGTCAGGGCTGCTGTCCTCCAAGCATTCAGCGATCCGTCGTCTATGATCCGAAGTGCCGCTAGCCAGGCAATCGTGGCTTTCCTCGGCATTTTGGAACCAAAGAACTGGCCGGAGTGCCTCCAACATCTTTTCAACCTGTTGGAATCTCCAGATCTTGAACAGCAGGAGGTCAGTCCCGATTTTGCTCTCCGGGTGGCCTGTCTACAGCGTGAGAGTCGAATGGGGATGTGATTCCGCTGGTCGAAAGCATTGGCCTTTTTGTGGAACATCTTGCCTTACTCGACTGTCCATCGCTGTAAATGGAGTCTATGTGGACTAAACTTTACTGATCCATTTCATTTCAGGCTTCATTCAATGTTCTCGAAAAAGCCTGTGAAGATTATCCTCGGAAGTTGGACGTGGAAATCAACGGTGCTTGGCCGTTAGAAATAATGATACCGAAATTCCTCGCGCTCTCTGAACATCCATCTTCCAAAATGCGATCACATGCTATTGCATGTCTCTCGTATTTTGTGCCAATCAATTGCCAATCGCTGTTCACACACATCGATACATTCATCACATGCCTTTTCAAAAGAGCTTCTGACGAGGATCCTTCAGTCAGACGACACGTCTGTCAAGCTCTTGTCCTTCTACTCGCATCGCGTCCAGACAAGCTCATGCCTGAGATGGGCAATGTTGCAGAGTATATGCTCTATTCAACTAAAGATAGGAACGATAACGTTGCCTTAGAAGCATGCGAATTTTGGCTGACCTTCGCCGAGGATCCGGAACTAGCACCACACTTACATCCATTGTTACCGAAAGTGGCTCCTGTTCTTTTGGATTGTATGGTATACAGCGAAGATGATCTGTTGTGGTTGGATGCGGAAGGCGAAGACGCCGCTGTCCCGGACAAAGAATCAGATATCAAGCCTCGACACTATGGTTCGAAGGCTCACGGTCTGGAGCACGAGGGTGCGGCTGAAGCTTCGGCTGAGAAACGACTAGGTGCATACGGTGATGAAGTGATCAACATAGAAGACGATGACGAGGATTATGATGACGATGAAGATTTCGCCGATGAGATGTCCACAGAGTGGAATCTAAGAAAATGTGCAGCAGCAGCTCTAGACGTACTGGCTGTTCGCTTCGGTCCAGATTTGTTGACAGTGCTTCTAGAACCGTTAAAAGCTAAATTGTGGAGCGAAGACTGGCTTTCTCGGGAGAGTGGTATTCTCGCGCTGGGAGCAATGGCTGAAGGTATTGTCTCGCGTTCTTTCTGGGGATCCGTGACTTACGCTTCTTATCCAGGATGTATTGACGCGGTCGAACCCCATTTACATCAACTTATTCCTTACCTGCTGACAACCTTGAATGATGCGAAAGTAAGATAGTCTGTTATACGTGAGACGATGAAATCTCAAACACGGTTTTCTAGCCATTGGTACGGTCCATTGCCTGTTGGACTCTGGGACGATACGCTGGGTGGTGCACTCAGGCGATCTCCGAGGATCACAAGCGACAGTTTTTTGTTCCCACGCTGGAAGGGGTCAGTATTTTTTTATGTTCAATCTCTGGTCTGATCCACGTTGATAGCTTCTTCGGATGGTCCTTGATAACAACAAACGGGTCCAAGAAGCGGGTTGCAGCGCGTTTGCAACATTCGAAGAAGACGCAGGACATGAACTTGTCCCATACTTGGAACCCGTTCTTCGTAATCTTGTTTTCGCATTTGACAAGTATCAGCATAAGAACATGTTGATTTTGTATGATGCCGTGGGTACTTTGGCGGATGCAGTTGGTCCTGCTTTGCAGAATCCAGCATATGTCGACATACTTATGCCACCACTGACAAAGCGATGGAGTAAGTTGAAAGACGACGATGACGATTTAATACCTTTGCTTGAGGTGCGTTATTCTTTATCCTCATTGCACCATTGATCCCTGAGATCGACTTCGTATAGTGCCTTGCGTCGGTCACGATAGCCATGGGCCCTTCATTCCTTTCCCATGCTGGACCTGTATTTGACCGGTGTTATACTCTGATACACAAATCACTGCTCCAGTATCAAGCCTTCATGCAGAATCGGGAAAGCCTCGATGAGCCAGACAGATCCTTCCTTGTTGTTGCCCTCGATCTCCTTTCAGGACTCACGCAAGGTCTAGGGATGAGTTTAGAACCTTATATTGCTCGCACTCAGCCCAGCATAATGGAGTGTTTAACGTGGTGTTTGAGATATCCTCATGCGCCAGTGAGGCAGTCAGCTTATGCGCTTGTGGGTGACCTGGCGATGAATTGTTTCCTTTTGTTGCGACCACACATGCCTGCGATAATGCAGGAGCTGATTTTACAGCTAGACCCTGAGCCCAAGATGGAATTTATCAGTGCATGCAATAACGCTGCTTGGTCTGTCGGAGAAGTGGCTTTACGATATGGTCGAGGTGAAGCGAAGCATTTACGTCTTGTACCATATTTTACTTATATCCCGTTCTAGACGACCCTGAATTCCAACAATGGGTCAATCCGCTAGTGTCACGTTTGATTCCTATACTTTTGCACCCGAAGGCCCCGCGCAGTCTACACGAGAATGCTGCTGTATCAATAGGACGGATAGGGCTTATGCACCCAGCAATTGTCGCGCCACTACTTCCTGAGTTTGCACAAGCTTGGTGTCAGGCGTTATACGAAATTCGGGATAATGAAGAGAAGGATTCTGCCTTCCGCGGGTTGTGTACCCTCGTTCAAGCGAACCCTGCAGGTATGGCAAAGGTGAGCAATCAGATGTCAATAATTCGGAGATCGATGATTTGACCATCTTGCGTAGAGCTTACTTTGGTTCTGTAGCGCTATTGTGCGCTGGACCCAACCATCAGCCGAGCTTAATGACATGTTTGCGAGGATTTTACACGGGTTCAAACAGCAGGATGCAACGGGTTGGGCGAAAGAGGTCGCTAATTTCCCTCCTGTTATCCTTCAACAACTCCAGCAGAAATATGGCGTCTAGATTCCGCCGTTTGTTGCTTTTAAACGGAATTGTGACAACCTACTACTATTCTTTTGCAGACATGTCTCTTATGCCTGATGAAGTACCCGCTTATGTTCTTTTA
The DNA here is from genome assembly GCA_003313065.1 of Sarcodon sp. MG97. Classification (NCBI taxonomy): domain Eukaryota; kingdom Fungi; phylum Basidiomycota; class Agaricomycetes; order Thelephorales; family Thelephoraceae; genus Sarcodon; species Sarcodon sp. MG97. Next base: position 13,717 of record QGOD01002543.1, on the reverse strand, counting down.
TTCATCAGTTTGATGTCGCGCATGTGGATTTTTGACTTTCATCCTCCCCTTTACGTAGTGTAGCTTTCTCCCATTGTTCTTTTTTGTTTCACTTACACCACCAGGCCTTTGCACAACCTTGTTACACATAAGTCATTGACGACATTACGGCTTCCCACCTCTTCATTGATCATCGCTTGTATACGGACAACGTGAAACCGTTAATAGTTTCATGTTCCATTCATCATCTCCAGCATTTCGAAAAGAAGGAACTATCATGTATTGAAATATGTTGCTACACAGAGTTTTTTTGATCCACTGGATTCAGATTTATTCAAAACCGCTTGTTATCGAAAAACCCGCTACCACCAGATATTCCGGGCGATCTACTGTAGCTATTGAAATTTTGAGCTGACCGTAATGCGTAAGTCTTGTAACCGTAAAGAACGCCTGCGATGACCCCTGCACAGAAAACCAACTTCATCAGGAACCAGATCCACCCCGGTGGCTTGCGGGTCACACTCTGGCTGTGCTTGTTCCGCGGTGCATCAACACTAGAGAGCATAGCGGAGTAGGTTGTTACACTGATGATACTATACGAATGTCAGCGGTGAGAACTATTGCGGAAGAAGCAAGACATACTCTTGGTCATCTGCCACATCACCGGTCATTGCTGAGAATCCGAGGAAAGGCGTGTCGGGCAGGGTGACGTTTCTGAGGGTGAAACAGGTGGTCCAGTCGTCCCCTATTTGGACAATCAGAGCGTTATGGCTATGATGTTATGGAGATACGAACAAGCTTTATAATGTACTTTAACCTGATACGGGCTCGTTAACATTACAGAAAAGGCGAAGGAAAGTAAAAGGCTCACATCTAGATAACCTTCTTTGAGATATGTCACTTTGAGCTTGGTTGCCACGTTCGTCTGTCTGTAATTGAGCTAGAGTTGAGTAAAAGATCAGTCGTGTTTGGAGGGGTGGAGACATTGAATGACGCTGTACAGAGCATGAGCCAATGCTGTTCTGTTCTCCATCATGGGCTTGATCATATTCTGTTTTTCCGTCGCCCAACATGCCAGTTATGATGGGGAAAGCATAGGAATGACGAGCGTTGGCATAGCTACGAACTCATACTTAGCAGGACATATTTGAAGATTGAGTACAGACGTACGTGTCAAGGAAGAGGCCAAATCCCTCAAATTTGTCTTCATAATGATATAGCTTTAGTGAGTTGGTGTTTGTTAGAGGAGTATTCGACTCGCCGATGTTACCAAAGACTGGTCCCGGCTCTGCTCGTCCTTTAGTTAACCACATAGCAATACCATCGCCATATAGATGACCCTTAGCTCCGGAAATCTATTATGAATCAGCAAGAACACAGCCAACCCCATTTGCCTAGGACGTCCATACCTTGAATTCGACTTCGATAACATAATTGGAAGACGTGATGGGAAGTCTCGACCATAACCAACCCTAAGGTTATTGAAAGATGTCAATCAGAGTAAAATTTCTTCTAGATCTCACTAGCCATTTCGGAGGGTTGATTTCGAGTTAACCGAATATGTTTATTGGTATTCTGTTTTGGGTGGTGTATTATTAGTTTGATGGAGCAAAATTATAAAAAAAACAAGTCCATACGACGTAGGCATCCGCTCCAAAGTCCCACCACCTATTTTGTAGATCCTGGTCTATATATGGCGCATATAGAGAATGCGTGCGGAGAGTGACAGTCTGTGAACAAAAAGGTCAGCAAATCGTTCTAGTAGCGCACAGGTTTGCGCTCCGTTGAAAAGCTAGCTAGGACAAGCATCGATGACGATATATGTGATGTCCCTCTCGAGGATAACGGGTCAGATGATTGCCAGTTACTACTCACTCTTTCAATAGTTCGGTTGCCTATCTTCGTGACGTCGGCAGCCGAAACAAAATACGAGGAGAAAAGGGCGAGACAAAAGAGTAAACAACTAGAGACCATTTCAAGCAAGAGCGGGCTCGTGACCACAAGGTAGGTGATCAGGAGTGTGAGTATATGCAACAAGTCCTACTATAAAGCCTAATGATTGTTGCCAGCAGTGAGAAGCCGATTCTATGCCACGTGCGAATGATCGTCATCGTTTCCGAGTTACCGACTCAAAACGAATCGAGGACCAGCTTGAGCTCGAAGCGTTGTTCTTCGACATGCAGGGATTTCGTATTCTCTCACCGTTTGCTCGCTCGATTTCCTGCTCGCGCCCTCCGCTATGGCGACATACTCCTTTGACAACTTTTCGTCGGGGCCCTGATCATTTATGGCAGCCGCATCTTTATTATTCATCTCGTTTTACATCCCTATCCAAATCTTCCAGTCTTGCAAGAGCGTATAGCACCCTACCACCGTCACCTCCTTCTTTACGATCTTCATTATGGTCTCGTTTGTTCGCTTTCGCTAGCAAAGACTCGCAAAATGTGTCCTCCTTCCGAAAAATAATTGCATTAGCCAAGCCAGAACGGAAATCGCTTGGAATCGCTATCTGTTTGCTTCTCGTGTCTTCCGCTGTTTCCATGAGTATTCCAATGACTGTCGGAAAGCTGATCGATTACTTCACCTCGCCTAATCCAGTATGTCGTACGTTTGGTTCAATGATCTATGTGGACTGATTAATTTTCTAGCAAATACCCTTTGGACTCACATTGGGTCAGGCATCTGGTATACTGTTTCTCGTATTCACTGTTGGCGCCCTAGCGAACACCGGGCGTGCCATTCTAATGCGGATGTCTGGTCAAAGAATTGTAGCTGGGTTGCGTCAAAGAACATATGAAGCTGCTCTCAAGCAAGAGGTCGAATTCGTTGAACGTGGGGAAGGTGACGTGCTTAGTAGACTCAGCGTGGATTCGAGTATTGTCGGAGAAAGGTGAGCCGTATCTCTACACCATAGATCTATTTCATACCTTTCGCTCTTAGTGTAACTCAGAATCTTTCTGATGGTTTGCGAGCCGTAGTCATGGCGTCCTGCGGTCGTATGTTATATATCCCACTGTTTTTACCGGTTATTTTTGATTCCCACAGTCGGCGCCATGTTCTATGTATCTCCTTCACTAACTGCTGTCATGCTTGCTATGGTACCGCCTGTGTCGTTGGGTGTGGTACGTCCCATAATCCGCATTCATTTCAAATACCCCTTATTAGTGTTGACATGTAGGTATTCTATGGTCGTTATTTAAAACGTCTTTCGAACCAAACTCAAGAGGCTCTGGGTGAAATGACGAAGGTATATGGTCAAGATTTGACATTGTAGTCAGTTGCCTCATCTGGCTTTGAAGGTGGCACAAGAATCCTTGTCCGCACTCCGCACCGTCCAAGCTTTCAATGCGCTACCGCAAGAGGGCGAAAAATTTCACAAAAAAATAGAGGATGTGCTTGAACTGCAACGCAAAGAAGCGAATGCAAGTGGCGTGTTTTTTGGCAGTACCGGTTGGAGTGGGAATATCACATTGCTTGCTTTACTCGGATATGGTGCGCAAGTTTCGTGTGTATTCGACATAGCTTCATGTCTTCTTGGTAGGCGGGACACTCGTTAGCAAAGGAGCTATCTCTGTGGGGGACCTTTCGACTCTTTTACTATACACAGTTTACGTCGGATCTGGTCTGCAAATGTTGACGTAAGTCCTTAGGACAGTAATTGACGTATAGATAACGAAGCATCTTTTTTATCACTAGATCATTCTTCGTTCGTCTTATGCATGTCCGGGGAATTGAACCTTTCTTTGATCTGCTTTTTAGACATCTATTATGCGTGGTATTGGCGCTGGCACTCGCCTCTTCGAACTTTTGGATCGCACTCCGGTCATTCGCCCCGATATGGGAATCACGCTCCCCCCACAGCGTAGAGGTCCCATCAGGTTCGAGAACATCGTTTTCGAATATCCTAGCCGCAAGGGAGTCGAAGTCTTGAAAGGGTTTGATCTTCAACTCAGCGTTGGAGAGAGTGTGGCGATTGTGTAAGTTACCTCTAACTTTTGATTCGCGTAAGTCGCACTTACTTGTCGATATCCAGTGGCAAAAGCGGCAGCGGAAAATCTTCTGTTGCTTCTTTGTTGTTGCGGTATTATGATCCTGTACAAGGTAAAATCACCTTTGATGGCGAAGGTGTGTGGCTTGCACCTCTGTTGTCCCTGCTTCGTTCCTATCACCCTCATTTTTGCCAGATATCAGAGACTTCAATACCTCCTCATGGCGAAACATAATTGGCATTGTGCCTCAGGTGCGCCCAACAATTCTGTTACTGTAAGCTGGGCTAAGTCGACCTTTGAAGGATCCTGTCTTGTTTTCTGGAACAATTGCTTCGAATATTGCGTATGGTGACAAGGACGCTACAAGGGAGCAAATTGAAGCCGCTGCTAGGGAAGCAAATTGTGAATTTGTGTGGGGGATGCCTCATGGGTTCGATACGGAAAGTTAGTAGTCGTTCATTTTTTTTGGCATCTGTGACCCATTTTACTTAATTTAGTTGGTCGATTGAGCTTGAGTGGAGGACAAAGACAACGGCTCGCAATCGCTAGAGCACTATTAAAGAGACCTGCTGTCCTGGCGCTTGACGAGGCTACTAGCGCTCTCGATGCTTCATCTGAACATAGAGTGAGTACCACTCAAAACCTCTCTTGTGGGCTCAGCTAATTTTACGCAGGTTAACGATGCCATAGACAAGATTTTGCGAAACAAACAAACAACATGCTTATTAGTTGCACACCGGCTGTCTACGATTGCTCGTGCGGAACGAATCGTAGTTCTGGAGGGTGGGTTTCAAATCTTGGCGCTGATCTAAGCGGTTACTGAACGAGTTGCCAAATTGCAGATGGTTGTATAACTGAATCTGGAACATTCCGGCAATTGGTTGGTTATAAGTTTACCCCTAATGATACATTCTTAAACTAATGTTATGTGCAGGTCAATAGACCTGATTCAAGGTTCAGGGTGTTGATGGCCGCGCAATTGAATGCGACCACTGCGGGGGAGAATGTCCGATCCGGCGAATCTGCTGATGCGTCGACTCCGCCGCCTATGCTCGAGGCGAAAAAGCCATCGATGGCAGAGGCGACTATTTAGATATCCGCGATTGCGGCTGGACCACGCCGAGGAGTTTAGTAAGTTGTTTAGAATAGTTTATGTCCTGTTAAATTGGATCATGTACACCGCTCTTATATATCTTTACGTTAATACCTAGACCCCAATAGAGGAAACAACAGTCACCAGTCATAACAACTACGCCCTTGTGACACAAATGATCAACACACATGTCTGCAATGAGGCACTTGAATAGATCATCTCCGAACCCAGAATAGACCCAATCGTGGCGATTCTACGATCAATGCTAAGATCAGACCTCCGAAAGTGTGAAGCTGCGATGCGTGGCGTAATAAATATATAGGCTGTGAGGTGTACTAACATCCTGGCTTTCATCTTACACGTCCCACCTACCCACCATCAAACTATCCTGCGAATTTCAAATATGAGTAACATAGGACACCCTTCAGATTCACCAGGGGGGAACGTTCAGCAAATCATGAACGCGACCTCCAATATCATGATTGTTCGTAAGGCTACAGTCTCTTCAGTTCTCGTCCTAACGAATGCTTTCATTAGGAACAATTGGATGAAATATTGAAAGACACAGGATCCTCCCAGGGTTTCGACCCGGAGGTTAAAAAGTACGCAGATTCCACGCGATTACAGATGCGATGCCAAGTTCTGATTCCAACAAGACTTTTTGAACAGCTGGAATCTCTGGAGAACATCCAAACTAAGAAAATCGGTGAATTAGAGGGTGAGTTTGTCTGTATGATGTCGCTGCTATACATTTATGCTCCTTCTGCAAGCGCTGTTGGGGAACATTGATGATGACGTTATGAGGTTTCTCAAGACTGAGAGTGAGTCTTCAGCAGCCGATTTAACATCATATTTGTTCATCTAGGGTTGTCAGTCGAGAACGACATCAACCAAGAGATCGACAACCTCGTAGACAATCAGGTCAACCACGAGTTGAATATTCATATTCCTCGAAGCCTCAGAGACAAAATTAAAAAACAAAAGGAGGAAGTCCAAGCGATCCAAATAGAATTACACAACAGGTATAATTCTTTTCATTTTGCTGGCTCTGTCATCTCTAATTCATACCCCAGTGAAAGCTGCCGGGCAAATTCCTCGATAAAAGATCTATCAGATCCAATACAAGCGATATACAATGAGAGGGGAGAGCCTTCACCCTTGTTTCCGAAAACCATGAAGGATCTCCTAGCGCTGTCTGGTGCGCTTCTCATACTGTTCGTTTGACTCTGTGGTTCTAATTATTTTTGGAGCACATAGAGGCAAATGTTCGAGAAATTACTAAATTCTACGGTGGTCAGGCTTCGCATTCCAGGCACGACCAGATCAATTGGCTCATGCGTCAGTGCGGGCTCGATTTCCAGTGCGTTGTTCCTCGGAAGTAAACCTGCATGTTGTCTTCATCTTCTCTTGTGATTATTAGTATGTTGATTAGGTCTGGCCTTGTCGGTATGGTTGTCGTCTAATTGGAATGTTTTTCGTATAGATCTATGTTGGTTTACATTGTTCCATATATGAATGTGAAATGTATAGTCTATTGTACAGCAAGTGTCGTTTTTGACCAGGACATTTGATATGAGTGAGGGAAGAAAAGTAACGACAGAAAAAAGCAATGCCCATTGGCTGGATCGAACAACCGACCTCATCATAATCACGTATTGTACGTACGAGTGATGCGCACTACCACTGTGCTAAACGGGCGACGACAACTCCCTGTCTAATCGATTATTGGAGCGGGCGAAAATAACAATGCGGGGGCTTCAACTTGAAATTCGGGTTTCTAGTTGTACGCAGCTAACAATCACATTCGGAGGGAAACGGGTTCTTAATGTCGACTCATCCGTGCAGAGATCCTGGACATTTGAGAAAATAGTACGTGGCCGCTCGAGTGCGAGAGGCAAGGAATGAATGGCATGCTACCAAATATACACTTTTTCCATTTGTGCTCCCAAGCCAACACGTTCGTTATGCCTCTGAATATCCCTGGCATTCTTGTACCAATCAGCCTCCTGATAAAACCGCGCCTGGTTATTCCTTCACTCGCTGTGAAAGGTGAATCCTCGTTACACACCTCGCCTACGAAAGGAATTGAACGTATGCTTGATTTCGGAATAGGAAGACATTCGCCACATCGATTTCAAGGCATTGAAAAATGCTGGATATAGGGGAGTTGTTTTTGATAAAGATAATTGTCTTGTGTGTATCTTGTTATTGTTGCTCGGATCTGACAATGTACTGAACGCGACCTGCAACCAGACGCTACCACACGAAGATAACTTGGTGCCAGAATTAACGGTCTGTCAGCCCTCGGCCACGAGTCTTACTATTATTCATTGACTTGCCCCAGGAAGCATGGGAAGAATGTCGACAGGCATTCGGGGAAGGCAACGTCCTGATTGTCAGTAACTCTGCTGGTACTCCTCAGTTGGACGGGGGCGGTATACAGGTTTGTGTTCCCATTTCTAAAGGTATTGGCGCATATCTAATTTTCCCCTTGTAGGCCGAATCAGTAAAGTACCATCTCAGGGCACCTGTCTTATTTCACAGATCTCTCAAACCTTCTTATCCGTGCATTCGTTCCATACGGAGCTACTTCTCATCGTTACCTGCGCCCATTCAAAATGCCGAGCTGGTGGTTATAGGTGACAGAATTTTCACTGATATCGTCATGGCCAACCGCATGAAGTCTCTCGCGATCTGGACAACAGGGGTCTGGAAAAAAGAGGGTATGTTGTTGAGGTGGATGGAAAAGAAATTGGTCGATGGGATCTCACGTTGGACGACTGCCACACAAGATCAAGATTTTAATGTTTTCTTGAAGGCCGACAGGACTAAACAAGTTACTCACGACCGCACTTCTAACAGGACTATATTAGAAGAGCTTGTAGCGCGCATAGTACGGAGGAGTTCATGATACAATTATCTGACTTGCTGCACTCCTCAGTCATATTATTTACTCGGATCTTGGATCAAGGTCTATGGTTTTGACAAGCAAGCACAGCCGATTCATGCCGGTAATTCGAACTTTTCTCCTTGTAAAACTCTGCGAATTGAGCTATTAGTCGGGTTCCAAAAGTCAGAATTAGATTTTACGCACTTTGTGAAATACACATAGAAAAAGTCCAGATACAGTCCAGTCTGAACCAGTCCTGCGACAACGGCAATAGGATCAACAACGTCCTGTGCATAATACCTGTGTGGTTGGCTTTAATTTTAGAAGATCACCCTAATGGGAAGGATATGATACCTGTAGATCCAGTTTGGGATATAAAAAGCCCTGTATGCGCCAAGTGCGGCAAGGTAATGTGTCGTTATTGTTTCTGCTTCACCAGTTCGTTGGAGGAGGAAAAGCTGTGGCAAAATGGCAACAGCTTCCAGAAAGATGGAAAACGACCACATGATTTCGATAAATTCGAACTTATAGTTGAAGATGAGGCCGAGGATCATGGTAGGGCCAAGGAGGTATTCGATGCGGAAGGTGTCGATAGATGGGTCATGCGTTGGTCTGTGGGCGACTCGGTATTAGCAGAACTAAACCAGAAACTAGCACACAACATACCGGAACCTGACTTTCATGAGGTACAAGATGTAACAGCTGCTGCCGATGAAGAAGAGCTTCATGCAGAAGTTGTACAAGGAGACCCATGATCCAGTTAGAAGGTCAAGATAGCGAGTCACGAAGACGACGACATAGAGAGCCTGAGTCTTAAATGATATGCCTGTTCGTATGTTGACAAAAGTTTACATGCGTGAAGTAATGCCAGTCTGACCTCGACATGAGCGAGTTGTTTGAATTTTGTGCAAAAGGATAAATATCGACGCCAAATGCGACAAATCACCTGTAAGCAAAGTCAACTCTACATGTCTCTGCATATAAGATTATCAGACACACCAATTAATCGAAACAGATTCATAATGGGTAGGGAACTTGTTGGACGGTGTATGTGGGTGCCACGTTGGACGTATTCTACTGTGATGCTCACTTCGTTACCACGTGGCTAATTTTGACCATCTTGGCTCACGCCACCCCCAAGAAACACGCTTGTTTTCCTTTCATTCACTCCATTTGCTGCCATTCCTTATCGACATCTCGACTTTTGCCGGGAGGATTCTGTTTCAAGGCAAGTGACCACTTGCTCATCACCTTGCCAAGATGTCAAAGTAAAAGGTTCGACTGCGAAAACGGATAACGCGTGATCTCTGCTGGAACCCGAGCCGCCATAAACGCGTCTAGAACCCGATGCACCACTCGAGTATTTTGTGGTGCTCCTTAAGGCTAGACCAACATATCCTTGTCAACTCCTCTTTCAATGGCTCGCATGGCTGCAAGTTTCAAAGCTTACGAGCAAAGGCAGAGGCTACAGCGCGGGTGACTTGTGTCTGTCTCCGTAACGCTCAATTAGTCAAGCCAATTTAGACCAGCTCTCCCCTCTATTTGGCGGTCTCTAGATGTGGTCTCTCGACACCAGCGTCACATGATATGTGCCCGGCATAAAGCGTCATTGCTAGAGTAACATGCTCTGACGTGTGGTTACGTGCATACAAGCTGCGGGCACAGGTTCAGGTGGAGATTGCGTTTTTCCGCATGTTTTTGCATGTATGAGACGACCTTCATCGGGATTCTATCCTGATCTGAGCATATCTTCTCACCTTTAGTGCATGTTTTGGAACAAAATCTGATACTTTTTCAGATGATTTCTTCATCGACGTATGCGCTCCTTCGTTTGGCCGGATGGTCCTATCTCCCTGACCTGGCTACACGCCAGCTCCTACAATTAGTGTATCGGTTTACGGGTGCACCGCCGGATCCTCGTTCGGCCACCTTCTCTCGACATTATCGCTGCGCGTTTGCTGTGGTAGTCCTAGGACTTTTGTCTTATAACTTGGTCGAAGCCGTCAGAGCAATGCCGCCTAGTTTCTATGACGTCCTTTCCGTTCATCCTGGTGCTAACGAAACCGAATTAAGACAAGCATTTAAACTGTTTGCGCGGAAATATCACCCGGATCATGGCGGTTCTCAAGATTTCTTTATACAAGGACAACTGGCCTTGCAGACTCTGAAAGACCCAGTTAAGCGGTTTGCTTACGATAGGTGGGAGCAAGTACTTCTTCTCTACATTGCAGTCCTGATCCAGCGATATCAGATTTGGACCCGACATCGTGTCATGGTACCATTGCACAACCATCCGAGAATATCTACGTCAAGGGTTGTTACAATCTTCTGGATATCATATAGTAACTGGTTTTGGGTTGGTGATATGGTCGAGCATCCAGAGTAGTTCAATCACATTTGTAAGTTAGCGGATCATGCTCACCGGTTCTCAGACAGTTTAATATAATGTGTTTTCTAGTGGCGATACCTCTTATATCTTGTAGCTCTTGCTGCGGAACTGTCGCTCATCCTGAATTATCCTTCTACAATATGGAGTGTCATTCTTCCGCAACGAGTGCCTCATCAACATGTGCTTTTCTTACATCAGATTTTTATATTCTTCTCTGTTGCGTTGTCCAAAGTTGCCCCAGTTGTATTTCCTACACCCGTAGAAGAAATCTGGGACCCAAACCAATTTCGGCAAATGCTTGAGATGACGAATCATCTGACAAGAGTAGCCAATAGAGAAGGTTGGAAAGAAATACAGATTCGCAATGACTATTCACTGATCCAGCATTTACACCTTAGTTTTCGGAATGCTACACACTGGATTGCGCTCCATTCATCCGTCAACAGCCCCGACGATTGATTTCTCCGGGACCAATGTGGTTGAACGACCTTCTGATCAAGTAATGGATTTGTTGACCTCGGAAATGGAGAATATGATGATCGAGAATAGGCTGAAACAAGACAAAGGTCCTATACGCTCCGCTTGGGATGCGGCAGTCACGAAGGGGAGGTTGAGGGAAAAGTGGAGGAAAAGAGGTGCTCCAGCCTTCTTGCCGCCTATCTTAGCTGAGGACGGAGAGAATAGATTACCCTCACCCAGCCCTTCACCCCCGTTGGAACGTAATTCAACACCTCTACGATCTCAAAAAGGCTCTCAGTCATCTAGTTATGTAAGGGGTAGGTCTTTGTCTTATTAATCTTAAAATGGATTTATTTGTATTATTGTAATATTTGTGGTACTATTTCTTTTTGGGGTTGTAACTTATTAGCCGTTGTGTTAGCTTCTAAAGATCTGGCGAGCCATGAAACTTTGAAAGTCAAAAAAAAAGATGCCTCTCGATTGCGCTCATATATAGCGCAAGCAACCTAGACAGATAGTTGTCTTGTTGGCTCAGTTGGTAGAGCGTGGGTCTCATAATATGAGAATCTCTATGAGATTTGCAATCCCAAGATCGTGAGTTCGAGCCTCACACAGGACATGATTTTTGCGACTTGCGTGGTTCAAGAACTCATATAACTTCATTTGTGAACCAATCCGACCGACCAGCATCCCTGATATTTCATAAGATACGCTGATCAGTCCATCTATAAGGACTACTACAACCCCAAGAGAAATTCAAACTCAAGTATCAAAGCCATCTGCATATACCAGGAGTGAATACCGCCAAAATCCCTATGACAGTAGTACCAACTGTGATTCCCGGATGTCCCACAGCTTCACTCTCCACTGTGCCGGCTCCACTATTTCCGGTTTCAATATTTTGTCCGCGGGATTCTGTGGCCGTTCAGGCTCTCCCACATTAATCTCCGTAATCGCCCATATTTCATCGATAGAGCTTTTTAATTCGTCCTGAAGCTGAAGTATCTCCTTCTGCAGCGATCTACCCTCTTGCTTATGTTCTTGTGTAAATTGAAGCATGTGTGGCAAAAGTTTGCCAGCCTCCACTGCATGGTGAAAGATTTATCACAAAGGTCGGGTCCGAGGATTTCACATGGGCAATAATATGTCACCAACCTTGGATGGCAGTCAGTCGTGTCACCAATTTGGTGACGGACTGAAGCAAGTACTCTTCTTCGTCGACGGTTCCTTTTCGCCCAGAGCCTACTTTGCGCTCTGCCTTCCTTCGAGACCGAGAACTTTGTCTATCGAACGTTTGTTATGGCGTACGAAGCTTGGGAGAAGTATGTAAAGACACACGCACTTTGACTTTTTTGACATCGTAGAGGGTGCAACTGTATAGCGAGTGAAAGTCGTTGGCGCCATGGAAACGTCTGTCATGACGTCGACATTATGTAGGTCAACGTCCTCGTTGCCATAGAATGCATCTGAGACGGTCTTCAAATCAGGATTCACCCATGGTACCTAGAGAACCTACCTGGATCCTCTAGTTTTCGTAGCCGCAATTCTCGAAGCCTCTGTACTTGCTTGCCAAGCTGAGCTTTCATCTCATTGATCTCCTCCATAATTTGAGAACTGGACTCCAGTGCACCAGGGTGAATGACCTCTGTCACTAATTCCGACGAGGGGTGTGGAGCAGCCTTGAGGGCCAATATAGAACTTAAACCACGAATCCGTTAATAACTGAATAAACTCACGATGCGACGGGCCTCTGAAAACAGATTTCCTTCAACTAACACAATCACAGCTTGACGAACGTCACCTGTATAATCGAGAAGGACGCGGGCCGCCTCCGCATAACGTTTTTTCGATACCAGATCCTCTACGAGTCATGTATTTCTTGTTCAGCGAAACAGGTTCCTCACATACCAGCAATTCTAAATCCCATGGAAGTCAAGTCATCTTGATCAATATTATCTTGCATTGCAAGGTCAAATAACTCCTGCCAATCCAAAGCCTTCTCATACGCAATCATTGCTTTGAGTGGTTTTCCAGCTTCAACGAAAACTGAAGTGCATCCTAGATTAGCTATCCGTATGGTTGCGTAACACATATAACGGGAAACAAACCTAGGGCAGCTTGAGAGAATTCTCGATGCTCGAACAACCAGTCACCGTACACATTAAGAACGGACTAAGCTGGTCATGAAAAGAAAGACATGCATTTGGCCTTGGAAAAGCTTACACTGTATTCGTCTTTGTTTTTCCATATCGACAAAGCGGGCTCATACAGTCGATGCTTCTCCACATATTCCATTGCCTCATCAAATCGATCTGCACCTACATAGCGAGTGAGCTCCTATTAGGACAAAATCGAATTATTTACCAGCAAGACTGAGATTCCAGAGGGCCTTTTCATATCGCTTGAGGTGATCGTCGATTCTAAATCTCTGATAATATTTATCCAATATCCTCAGCTCTCGAAGGAAAGGTAAATATTCTCGAGGGTCCTAGCGCAAGTGGGTTTAATCATCACTGAGGTCCGGAAGACAATGACTTTACCTTCTGTGCGTGTTGTGCAATCATCAACACGAGAGAAAAATCATACATTCCCAGAGCCACATTGAAAAGAGTATCGGCATCAACAAGAAATATGAGATACTTCACAGCGTCCTCGACAAGACTGGGCATGGTTTCTGAGAAGAAAATTCAACGTAAGGCACGTATAAACTAGCCACCTGCGTACCTCGAAGACGGAGCAAAAGGGAAAGTGCGGATTCGTGGTCAGAAGGCGTCTTGACCACATAAGCAGTAAGGACGGAGTTGATGTATCTGGTCAAGTCTTTTTTCTCAAGCTCCATCCTTACGCTGTCGCACACCCTGCTGATGACATCCGTAGATTGAGAGCTACGCCTAAGCCATTCAGAGCCATGTAAGATA
>QGOD01002542.1:28939-50011 GCA_003313065.1 Sarcodon sp. MG97 | reverse complement strand
AATTTGATACCTTAGACGAGGTATTGACGGAGGCAGCAGTGACGTGGTAACTGTAAAATTTAAAGGCGACATAGTTGATTCGGGGATGGTTATTAGGGGACCACAAGACGGGAGGTGAAGAAACGGCTGTATTGATAGTGCGCACAGAATATCAAGTTATTTAAATTCAAGTTGGCACGGTTCGCATTAGATTCTATGGGTTACAAACTCTGCGTCTAATATTTATAAATCTGCCTGCGCGGAGTCATCCAATATTTGCAAATCTGCCTGCCGAAAGCCATCGGCGCTTCAAGTTGGGACAGAAGATTACTAACCTTACCAAGCGACGGAGGCATTGGTAATTGACAAGAGCATTAGTAGGTGGATTAGAAATTGCAAGTTATCGCGCGCCATCCATTCTTACAAATCGTTTTCTTGCAGGCTTCAACAGTCCTTATCTCAGTGCTTATATAAATGGCAAACCAGCGCACCAGCAACCCTCGACGAATTATCAGCAAAAAACCAGTGGAGCTCCTTTCAACGTCTCATTAGCAAATGGTCAACATTTCAAAACATATCAACCTTTCTGGGAGAGTTGGACTCGTCACTGGAGGTGGGACCGGCATGTGAGTGCATATTTGGTGAATTACTGATAATTTTTGACTGTCTTACTACTACAGAGGACTCATGATTGCCAACGGCCTGGCAGACGTCGGTGCAAAGGTCTACATTACAGGCCGCCGGCTCGAAGTGCTGCATAAGGCGGCAGCCAGTTATCAGGGTGAAGGGTCTGGCTCCATCGTTGCGTGAGGCCAAGTCCGACCACTGTTCCAGATATGATGCTGAAAACCACCTAGTTTAAGCATGGACGTTGTCGATGAGAAAAGTATCAAGAGCGGCGTGCAATTCATCGAACAGAAAGAAGGAAGACTGGACATTCTTGTTAACAAGTAAGCTTCTTCGTCTTGCGATCCGGCTTTGATGCTGAAATACACTGTATAGTGCTGGAATAGCCGCGCCCCTCAATGACCCTGATTTTGGCAAGAAAAAACACGGATACTTTGTCGAGGATAAAATTTCATACGAACTAGAGACTTTCGAGGGATGGCACTCAATCTTCAAAATCAACACTTTTGCGCCTTTCTTTGTGACTGCCGCCTTTTTAGAACTCTTGGAGAAAGGTGCACGATCTCGTGAAGGTGGCACATCCTGCGTGATCAACATTTCGAGTGCTGCCTCTGTTTTGAAAACAATCTTGCCAACAAACAGCGTTCGTTCGGTACTCTCTCACAATAAACACTGGAGCTGACTGTATACTCTTAGTTCGCTTATGGTTCGACAAAGGTAGCTTTGGAACAGATTACTATAAGCATGGCTGCCGATCTCGCTGCGAAGAAAGTTCCTGTCAGAGTCAACGCCATAGAACCAGGCGTCTTCCCCTCTGATATCGTTCCTCCTGAATTCTTCGAAGAATACAAGACGAAACCACTTCCAGGTTTCATCGCTCCGGTCCCGGTTGAACGATGGGGAACGTAAGTACTGATCCATGTCCATATCAAGCAACATAGACTTAATTCTACTTGATAGTCCAGAGGAAATGGCAATGGCGGCAATTTATCTGGCATCCTCTGAATACACGAATGGGATAGTGACAAGGATCGACGGAGGCCTAGCGTTGGTGAATGTGTGATCATTGCGCCAATGTTAAATCGTCCTCGATTTTGTACTCGTATATTCCTCTTTGTACACCATAGCCGTTGTTAAATATTTCCTTAATCGTCCAGGACCACCTTCGTTATATGCGCGGAATTCAAGGAAGTAGCCATTTTCTTACACTCCCGGACCCTGGCCAGCATCAACTGATTGCGGTTAGTTGGTGCAAATTCCGGCACGTTGTGACGCGTTCTTATCCCTGTGTACACAAGTAATAGGCATTGAGGGTATCCGTAGTCAGAGTCAGTGCAGAAATGAGCTCGGGCTTGATACACGATGCTTATTTTGCTTTAGCAGAGGGCGTTGTAGACGATGTCTCTAAAACTTCCCTCAGTTTGCTAGTGGACACTCCATCTTGTCGTAAGTGTGTGGGGTATGCGAAGATGTCCATGTTTATAAAGCAAGAGCAGTTTAACAGGGTTTTTAGTCGGAGATTATCACGGCTCGGGCTACAGTATATAAATCAGTCGGAATTCTGCTTCTCGTAACACCTTATTGTCAAGTTTGATGTAACATTATTTAATTCACAGATTCTTAAGCCGCGCTCCGCATCCAATAGCAACATCGGAAGTCGAAAACTCATTCGCAAGTTACATACGTGTTCCGAATCGGTGCGCACGAATGAACACATTCAAGGTTGAGAAAACTATGATATATCAGTGAAGCGCTAATGGTAAACGTGGTCGACAAAGATGACATAAAATATCATTATGGGAGAAAAACTTATTCGTCCACCTTGGGCCAAAACTTGGAGAAGTTGATCCGAAGTGTTTCTTATAGTGTCAATCTCATACTACATCCACTCTTTGTGATTCCGAATCATTGAACTCGTCCGCGATTGGGTCGTACCGGGATGGATTACCTCAGGACTTTGGGTTCAGCAGCAGTGTCTTCCATTGTACAAAAGTCTGGCTTAAATCTTCCCTTTACACTTGGATCGAAAGTCACAGCCTTCGAGGGCAAGTCCATCTGGAGCCTCTATGATGCTACGAAGCGGGTGAGTGGTTCAAACTTGCGGATTTCAGTCACTAGGTGCCCATGCAAGTCCTCAGGATGACGGTTCGCAAGCCTCCGTTTTCGAATTCGACATAAGCGCGAACCCCAATAGAAAGAATTTTTTCCCGATAGCCAGCAATGCATTGAAGAAATTACGAACTACACGACATCCAGATGTTCTCAAATATGTGGACGCAGTTGCCACTGAGTCCACCATCTATATCATGACGGAGAGGGTCAGACCACTCTCCAGTGTCCTGGATAAATGGTCTTCCAAAGCTGCTCAGGAAAGGGAAGACTGGATACTATGGGGGTTACACAGAATATCAGTGCGTGTTTACATCTGATCATGCATTTTTTGTTCCTAATTATCGACTATCAGGTAGCCCTGGCCTTCTTGAATGACTCTTGTGCGTCTACTCACGGAAATGTTCGCATCGACTCCGTGTTCGTTTCGCCTTCTGGCGAATGGAAGTTGGGTGGTTTTGAAGTAGTAAGCAGTCCTAAAGACGACGCCGCTGTCCTCTATGTACGTCATGTGGTTGCTACGATTTTCCTCCTTCAAATCTTTTCCTAGACATTAGGTGGTTTACTGCCAGACGCTAATACATATGCCGCTCCGGAGGTGAAAAAGAGTGGTTGGTCTGCGTTGAAAGAGTGAGTGTGACTTTTGTTATCAGGTACCATCTGACAGATGCAGGAATAATCCTTCTGCTGGAGACGCCTATTCACTTGGTCTTCTGGTACACTTTGTTTTCAATTCTTCCCATTCTCTTCCAGCAACCGCACATCCGCCCCATCCGCCCCCAGCGCCCTCAACTCGTGGATCGATACCAACCGGTATATTCCCTTTATTCAAAAAGCTTCTCAACCCCAATCCAAAAGGGAGGTTATCTACGAAAACGTTCCTCGAAATAGGTTTAGCGGAAACAGCCGGTGAAGGATCCGGCTTCTTTTCGAATAACCGATTGGTCAAAGTCTGTCAGGGATTGACCGACTTCAGTCTCGGTAGTGAAGGAGAAAAGACGTCACTGCTACGGTGAGGACGCTATTCTTCAATTACAGACTGTCCTTGAGAAACCTACTCCAGTTCTCTACTCTCTCAGAACTTTGAAAGAGTCTGCAAACTCATTCCCTCCGGAATTTGCATCGTACCGAGTATTGCCTTCTCTTGTTTCTGCCTTGGAACATGGTGGCGCTTCGACGTCTGCGGCATCGATCCTTCCGTTGTTACTGTTGTTGGGCAAAAACGTTCCCGAGGATGAATATGCTACCGCGGTCATTGGACCTGTAATATCATTATTCGCGAGTCCAGATAGAGGCGTTCGTATGGCACTTCTGGACACATTGGACGATTATAAAGACAAGTTGGATAAGAAGATGGTCGTTGACAAGATTTGGCCGCATCTGGTGCTTGTGAATTCCATTTCCTATTGATTTGTTATCCTGAATCACTTTCAGCAAACGGGGTTTACGGACACCGTTGCTATCGTCAGAGAAGCCACAGTACGATCCATAAGTTCCTTGGCAGATAAAGTAACCATTCCTTACTCATTCACTCTTTTATAACTAACTTGGTCGTAGCTGAATGACCGTATACTCAACAACGATCTTCTACGTCACTTGGCTAAGCTCCAATCGGACCCAGAAGCGTCGATACGCACAAATGCCTGCATATTAGTTGGGCGATTAGGACCATCACTTGGTTATAATACCAAACGTAAAGTCCTTGTACCAGCATTCTCCAAGGCTTTAAAAGACCCGTTCGTTCATGCCAGAGTCGCCGGGCTTATGGGTTTCATGGCAACTGTGGAATGTTTTGAAAGCGATGATTTGGCTTCCAAGGTCATTCCTAGCCTTTCGTTCACTCTTGTGGACAAGGAGAAGTATGTTAAAACTGATTTTTTCGATTTTTTTTATTGATGCATTGCTGTAGGCTTGTTCGTGATCAGGCATTCAAAGCCATGGAACTTTTCGTCAGGAAATTGGAAGAATACGCGGCAACGTTGGTTCGTTCCAAGTCTAGCTAAATTCCCCCGTTACTTCTAACCGTCGGCCCAGCCCGAGACTGTTATTGACCCAACGGCGCCATTATCCATTGGAGCAATTCCCCCGTCGCCAAATCTCGCGTCTGGACCTGCATCTTTGGCAAGTTCTGCTGCAGGTGCTGCAGGAACTTTGGCTGGATGGGCAATTTCGTCCTTGGGTAGAAAGGTAGATAAATTTTTTCCATCAACTTCCGGTTATTCACTCATGACAAATAGTTAGCAGCTTCCGAGTTACAAAGTTCAATCGAAACTCCGCCGCCTGTCCGCCCTACATCTGCTCCACCGCCAATTAAAAGTGATCTATATACTAACTCCACATCGACTTCATCCAATGTTGCCTCTACCTCATCAAAAGGGAAGACTATGCAACTAGGTGGTAACAAAATGCCTGGTGGGCTTGGCTCTACTTCCATCAATAATAGTCTCGCCGCGGACTGGGCACTTGAAGCTGCTGCAGAAGCAAGTACTGGGATAACATCCAATCCTTGGGGAAATGATGATTTGATGGATGTCAATGCTGATGAAGACGACTGGAGTAGGTATTGTTTTGTCGAAGTCAGGTTTCTAGTCTTATCCCTCTTAGGTGCTTTCGAAAGCGCTCCAGTGCCGGACAGTAATTCCCCTGCTAGCCTATTGTCGCCGCCATCCGGTCACGGTGAGCTACGCGTAATATGAATTTTCAGAAGACCTAAATCATGACCTTCAGATCATGAGACTGCAAGTGAACTTGGCTTCGGAATGTCCCCGGAGCCGTCGTGGTCTCAACCAGCAGCAAACATATCCCGGTCATCCTCTACAGCTCTACCTTCCCGTTCACCTCCGCCTGTAGCTCAGACATCTTCCAAGAGCCCACTGCAAAGTCTTGCGGGTTTATCAAAGGAAGAGAAAGCTGCAGAAATGGCTCGCCGAAAGGAAGAAAGGAAGCAGGTATGTCTACGACTGACTTCACGTAAATACGATGTAGCTCATACATCTTTAACTGTAGCGAATCGCACAATTGAAGAATCAGAAGACAGCGGGTGGGAAATGAAATTTGGGTTATTGCACTTTAGTTTCGTCGAATATATATGTACATGATGGATGATTTTATCATACTTAATTTGATAGGGGTGCATTATTATTTACGCCCGCAGTAGCCCACATCACGTCGTTCTCTGTTGGTTGCAAGAGGATATGGTGTGGTGGTGGGCGATCCCCGAATCTGCAGTTATCGAGGGATATCGGTCCAATTCAACTACTAACACAGTCTACCAGCACTTGGAACGCTCTACATTTTCGAGCAAAAAACCCTCTGCTACACAAATTGGTTTCGCCAGTTACTATGTAACTCATAAATTTGCCTTACCCGATCATATTAGATTGCCCCATTTGCGACAGACTCGCCCTTAGATAGATAAGGCAGGTGGATGATTGATCGCCAAGGCTGTCAAACGAAGAAATCCATATTTGGACCTCCCGATGTGACTGATCATCTTGACCGATCGTAACGTTTACTCCCCCTTAATTAGCGTTGGATGCCGTGGAGCAGCATTTGCCGAATGTATCTCGTGCGTGGCCGCAGTTGGCCTTACGATCGTTGGAGAAGAAGAATACTTTGGGGAGTTTCACAAGAATGTTATTATTATATGCTATATAGGTGTTTTAAACATGTCGAAAATTGAAACCAATTGTTGTAATAGGACACAAGACCTATAGAATATGCTGCACATATACTATAAGCGCGACTCGCGGCTTTAGTAAAACGTTGCAGGTGACTGGCCGACACTGAGTCCACTATAGACTACTTCCGCCCTGACCTGGGGGGGGTGGGAGAATCGGAAACAATCTTGTGGCAACTGTGCAAGGTAATAAAAAAACTAGAATAACCATCTGTGTGTACTACATTACTAAAAATAATAAGTAGTTGGGATGTAAGTATGTTAGTGGGAGTAGTACATAGTAGTATGTAGTAAGTACTCCTACATGCCAACCTGCTGCTTACCCCCACCATCGGTGTCCCGAGTTTATCCATAAATCAATCAAAAGCTCCCGAACTCTCCCGCCGGTTGAACGGTATAAGCGCATGGAGTATATAATATATATATATATATATATTATATATCTTTCAAAGGTCACTATAACGTTTTTGAATCTGAACCGCTGACCTTGCCTTCTTCGCAAGGCCGATCGTCTCGGAGTTTTTTTTTCTTTTTTTTTCCCCTTCTGCACCCGTTTATTTATCAGGGCGGCTTGATTCGTCTAAAAAAAAAAGGTTGAAGATAAAGATACCGCTGCTGCTTGGAGTCGGTTGATGATGATGATGATGATGATGATGATGATGATAATGATAATGATAATGATCCGCTGAGTGATTACCCAGGTTAGGTAGTTTCTGATCTTGGATGGAGCTCAACTTGCAGACCCCCGACTCCATGATGGGTATCTCCAACAACTAAATTCTATGAAAGCCAGTAGAGTAAAAGAAGAAGAAGGGTATCTAATGAATGTCTAGTATAATACTATTACTAGCCCGAGAGTCTAAACCTGCAGAAACTCGATCTCGAAAAGAAATATTATACTCGCGAATTCCTTGACCTATGTAACTTGAAAGCACGACGCCAACTATCTACACAATAAACCCGACAAGACATGAATCCGATCCTAAAGAGATAAAATTATCTGGCTGTATTCTAAGAGCTGTCCTCCAATGTTTTGCGAATTGTCCGACGAGATAACAGAAAAAGATTGTCGACTAAAAGTCCCACAACGTGCCCTATTAGTATGTCGAAAGAATCAGCATTGTAACAAGTGCGCGAAGAGGCTGTCTCTCACAAAGGCGGGAACCCCAGCCTGTTTCAGGCCTTCCATCAACTCTTGGTTTCCTTGCGAGTTGGACGTGATGAAGACGACCTCTGCATTCCAATCGTGGAAGGCCTTGATGACCAACGGGACCACATCTGGACGACCTCCACGTTCCTTTGAATCCCAAAGACACATGCGTTCAGGCCCGATGTTCTGATAGATAAGGCTCGAGATCGTTGGTCCGAAAGTCCTCGCTTGGTCAGAGCCGATCCAAATCAAGTACCTAAACAGAAAAAGTAATACATACTTATCGTGTAGATGAGTCAACATAGTCACTAACCAATTTGGATTCTGTACCATGTCAGTCAGCAAAATAACGACAGGATCAGGAGAGACGATTCACCTGTATGCAAGTAGAGAGCGATGCACCCAGACCTGTTCCAGTGCAGACTCGGATTCCACGTTTATAGAGAGTCGAAGTGTTTGAAATACCAGCGAACTGAGGCAACAGTCAGGCTCAGTTATTGAGTGATCAGATTGTTGCAACAAACCTTCAACTGCCTCGTCCATATGTGTTTAGGTGGGTCATCAACCAACGACTTGGTAAAATCTCCCTGCACCCCAACAATTAGATAATGATATTTTGCGTGAGTTCCCTCCCTTCATAAATATTGTTTTGGCCTCTTCCATAGAATCTTGGAAATAAAAACGTACGAAATAATTCCAAAGGCATGATATTCCATAATTGAAGACCGCGAGATCCGGGCCAGTAGTCCCTGCTGCATTCCCCTCTTGAACCTGAGGACTGCTACCTTGGGTGAAGGCTATTACGTTTTTCCAATTAGAAATTCCAATTCATGTCCAGGAATAGTGCTCACAATCTCAATGTCAATCGGCACATATCTGACGGTCATCCAGGGCCACAAGATGCTAGATGCAATTCAACAAATAAGCAGCCCTAAAATGACAAGATACTCACAGTGCGGTTATTGCAGAAATGTACCAAATGTCCTGTTGGCTAGCGACGGTGCTGGAGTTTATATCCCAAGCGTGTGTCGTAGTGTCATAGCAATCTCCCAAGAGCACAAATACCCAGGCTGGGCCCACGTCAGGCACACGAAAGTTCAGGTAAGAGTTTCACCTACTGAATATGACACCACACCTGTGAAAGTACGATTGAATCAATTATGTCCCATACATCCAACAAGCAAAACGACGTACCAGCCACCGAATCGATGGTGCCTTTCGAATACACTGGGACACAGAAATCATAAGAAACCCAAGAGTTTGTAAAAATACGAACGCAACGCACTTGTGATGTGTGTTCCTTACCCAGGGCGATCCACTGACGATAGATACGGTCAGAGATATGCCGGTGAGAACACCCATGACAAGGACAGCAACGTTGTTGTCTTTGTAGTCCATGAAAATGAGAACGAGCCGGAAGATTAACCAGGCAAAGCCAGAACAGCAGCAACCAGAGTGAATACCGCCAAGATGCTGCAAGACTGATGTCCAGCCTAGTCGGATCCTCAGAGGTGCCCACTGTAGTAGGAGGCGATCAGGAGATGCAAGTTTTTCCCGAAAAGATACTGCAACTTGCCTTGGCAAAAAGCGTATTTGCGAGAAGATACAATCCGCGTTGGAACAATTCGTTCCTAACCAGGATGCCAAAATAAAGATTTCCGAGGACCATTGCTCCAGTACGGATACGCGGATAGTGCCAGACATCCAACCCCGCCAGGAGAATGCCAACAGCGTTCAGCGTTACCGCAATCGTGAAGAATTTGCTGATATTTCGTATAGCCTATGAAGACTACATCGATTCATTATGAATGACATACCGGTATGTATTGTACCAAAGTTGAAATGCTTTCCACCGAGTAATCCTCTTCTGAGGCTCGCTTGGTTTCATATTTGGTGTCGGAACTTCTGCCGCACCTGCCGCAGCCGGGGCCATTCTCGGTATGAGAAACTCATTGTAGGGTAGAGTTCCAAATTTCTCCTCGACAGATAGCATAGAGGTTTCAGAAGCAGGGGATTTCGGGAGCGACGGCAGAGCTGAGATGACTGTGAGCCTGCCTTGCTCCACATCCTCCAGTTTATTTGGAAAAGACATTAGTCAACCTGTAGCACAGATGTGAGGTCGGAGCAATAGTGGGACGACATGAAATGTACCACGATGGCTAAGATACGGAAAGAATAGGAAGAAGAGACGTAGATGTAAACACAGGAAGGAGAGAGTAGAGCCACCAAAGAGATGGTGTTGGGCAGTATGGATGAGCACATGTTGACGATAGTCTCGCCCTTTATATTGCCGATCGGAGCGACGGCGCAGTTTTTTCGGTGGAGCGAAGTGTTCTAGGCAGACCAAGGTAGATCTGGTCGATCCTGCAGGGTGGACAGCACAGATTCTGTGTGGAACATCGGGATCTTCTAGTGCTAAGGTCCCCCGGGTAGAGCGAGCTAATTCCGTCATTTGAATTGATCTGAAATTCCAACTTGTCGAGCGCCAATAAATCATTCCAATTATTGGTCGAGAAAATGTAGAGATCTTGCTTTACGGGACCAGATAGAACAATGTCCCACATGCCACTTCGGAAGGGGGCGATCCTTCCCGAACCGTGAAACAGGTTTAGAGCAGAATATCGTCTGTCCTGGTAGTCCGTTCTTATGACGACCGAGTCAATGAAATGCGAACGTACTTAGTGACATGGAAAGACACCGCAGGATGAGATGCTCGTAAAATGTATCATTTTGTCATAGGTGAGGCACGCTGTTGCCAAAACGTAATCTGGGATCAGACCATATCGATGAGGGCTAAATGAGGGGAGTGAAGATCACTTCCGTTGCCTGTATGTTAGAACCTGGGTTTTGATTGTCGGTTCGTCATCAGTAGATCTGATGGGTCAGTGGCTACTTTCTTCCGGAGATTCTCACACTTGCTCTTCCGCACAACATCAAAATAGAAAGTTTCACCCACGGCGGGACAAACAAAGCCTTGACCGGCTACAACAAGTGAGTCAAGAATCCCGCTCTGTTTGCTCGAACCCTTTTTCTTCAACCAAAATTTGAGACTTGGTAATATAGAGCTCACCTCATCAATGTTGAAGCACCACGTGTTCTGCAATCCGCATCATAGTAGTGGGTAATGGCGGGAATTTATTATATATATAACACGTAGAAGGGGGTGATAAGAGGTGGTCTGAGTCACTCGTGGCGGTTGGATAATCGCGGGACCTTAAGCGTACTCTGATCCTCACCCTCTGGTAAGCGTTGAGGGGAAAGCGCCGGTTTTCCGACCCCTCTGGGATTTTTACGTTGTCAAGTACTCCCGGTTCTCGACAGAAACACTCGTCGTTATGACATTGCGTGCAGTATCGGCAGCTTTGTCGGTGGCCCCTCAAACCCAGAAGACGGGAGTGTAATAAGCAAATGTAGCATCAAAGACCGAAACATATCATCAACTCGCCCACGGTGCTAGTAAGGGCAGTCGGTGATGCGCCAATAACAGCATATCTTTGAAACACCGCAAATTTGATGTGGAGATGCGGGTTGATGGAAGACGGACTTATCTCATTTATCCCACATCCACGAACTTGGTTTCACCAGATTTTTGCAGTGGAAAAGTGGGGGATGATATTCTTGAGGTGTTGACTAGAATCGTCTGTCTTGAGCATGCTGTGAACCAATCGTTAGTGATTGCAAACATCCCAATCCGTAAGATCATACAAGTGACAATAGGTTATCCGATACTGCCCGCCCCGACCTGTTACCCAGCCGCTTGAATGGCTCGCATCAGAAGAACCCCCCTCGCCTTAACCTGCTACTTGTCTGCAACAGACTGGATTATATCTCGGCTTCACAGGAGAAACCACATCCTTGTTGATGTGATCCTCGTACAGCAAGATGACTTTCCGAAACGAATTTTACTTAGGCTAACCCCCGGTTAGACTCGAGAAGCCTACTAGAAATTTAAGCGGTCCAAGAGACTAGACCAGAAGGGAGCCAGTCGATCAATTGAGTTTATATTATTGAATCTCCGAAAATAAATTGAGCAGTTGGTGGGGCTCGGCATTTCGGGAGAAACGTGGCAACATCGACTTGCCCATTTTCATCCATTCCGAAGTGCGTGAACTAGTGGCTATGATCGGGTACCTTTGAAGCACTGTCGTGAGTCTAGTAAAACCTTGCTTTTCCGATGCTGTCACAGCATTGATAACTAGAGTTCTCCAACTTGAAGTTCCTTTCTGTAAGTCGTCCTCAGGTGTCGCCGTGCAATCACAGATATGATAAAGTGAGTCGGAAATGTCGAGCACGTATGCTCTGGTCCCAAGAGTAAGACAAAGATGAGGGATGGAAAATTATCTAAAAGAATTGTGATATATCCTTGCGCGCAGGGCACAATTTGGTGAGGGTCATTGGACTTCGAACTTGGAAGTTGTCCATTCGATTATCACACAAGGTTGTCATAAATATTGGTGTTTAAAATATACATGGATGGATTTTGGTATGAGAACAACAATATGTTGCAGTTGTTCATATAAGACTGGGTGCGTAACACTATTCAAGGTTATGGGACAGTGCGACCTAGGGTACAGAGCATACCTGAATTGACAAGAGTCAGGTAAGAAGAAGTTCTTCTTACATTGAATGTGAGACTTTAAGATGGGTGTCGACATATTTTGTATGATGATGGTGTTGTACTGTATATATCAATCAATCCTCACGGCCTCGATTCCAGCTGCCAGTGTTAACGATACTACTGCAAACAGTCTCAGAAGCTTCAACTTGATATCAAGATGGCCGTCTTCGATCGCAGCTGGCAATCAGGCTGGCTGATGAACCAAGAGAAAACTTACACCGGTCGGCGGTGAAACTACTGTAAAGGGGCCGTTCGGCCTCATGGAGTTTCGCTTGGGGTTTGAAAGACAGCAAATCCTTACGGAAAGTCTCCAGTATAATACTTTCCGCTATTCAGCTGGGTGGTGATTTATTGTTTGAGATTGAAACCGACATATATCCAAGTTTGTGATAACTAAATGATCTTGCTATGTCGCTGTGGGCGGGGTTCATAAATAGATTGAATCATGTTTCACTGATTAGATCTACGTACTGTTTTTGCGAAGATCACCAAGTAAGTACTTGAAGACGGCTGAAAATGACGGGCACTGACGGGTGGATACCAGAGCTTGGGAATAATAAATGCCTCCGTATGTAAGCCCGCAACTGTGTACACTATGGACATGGGCCTAGTGAGTCGCATATGACCTCGAGGCATCCCAAAGCGACACTAGGTTAATGCAGAAACCTAGACTATGATGAGAGCGCGAAATCACCCCATGCTATTGTAGCAATCAGCCTCTCTGAACTAGCCGACGGTTTCTCTGGAAGAATAGAATTCAGTATACCGGAATCTGGTGTTAGTTGCCGAGCTTGAGACAGTTCCAATCGATATCTAAAAAACGGTCCCTAGTCCCATATGTTCCATCATAGGTCTTGTCGCAACGCCTTCTTCACCCTGGTCCTGCAAGCAGGAGAGAGCACAAGCAGTGAGACTACTGGTGCAAGCGATGTCAAGATGTACTTTACAAGTGACCGTTGTATCACATGTGATGCTGAGGTACCCAGTTGCATGTGCATGTTTATCGAGTTCCCACAGTCTCCGGACCCCTTCTTCTACTTCCTTTGTTCTCCGTTTCGTTTGATCTTCATCGACCTCCATCAATTGATAGAAATGCCGCAATTTCAAATTTCCAACCCTCAGTACAGTTGACTTCGGTACATGTTCTAATGTTTCGACAAGCTTGTTCGTTTGCAAGTGCTATAAATTGTTCAATGCTTTGGTTAAGCCTTTATCCTACCTTTTTTTTTCCATCCCGCGACCAAGAATGTCAAGTGGTAAGACGAATGCTGTAACGCGACCTCTGCCTACGCCTCCGTCAAGTGACATTTCCGCAACGTTCCACACCTCCAAGTCTCAGCGTTCATTTCGACCACTCCCTGCATTACCCCCTCAGAACGCGCCCGGGAGTTTGGAATTAGCGCGACAGCAATGCTTTCGATGCTTGCAACACGTAGCTGATCCACCCATTGACAAGTATTGCGTCACAAGGCGGGCAAAACCCTCGCTGTTGTTTCCTGTCTCACGTCGTCCAGATTTACGAATATTCATTGGGTCTGACCATGAATGTAATGGATCATCTGTCTTCGCGCATGTTCTGTACTAATTCGTTTCCAGTATCTCACACTCCTTTTCCTGTAACGCAGCGAGAACGCACAATCCCTGCGTCAATATTTTTAAATACACCAACCTCTAGACCTACCGCCGAAAAATCGCCACGAACACGAATTCCTCTGATGCAACCTAATTCTTTCAGACCACGGTTATCCTTAGATTCCTCGATGTTACGATCGCCATCCCTTTCGCCATTAGAACAAGTCATGTCGCCCGTCGTTTCTCGGAGACCTCGGAAGGCAACCCAGCCTAGCGCAAGCTTGATGATGCTTTCGACTGATGCAAGAGATGCGAATATCGTGCCGCTGCATGGTTCTTCTCCTGTTCCAGAAAAACAGTCGCAACTACAGGAAGAAGAAGATGATGATGACGTTGACGACGACGACACAATCATATTCGTACGGTCTCCGTTGATGCACAACTTCCGATTCGAATCACCTCAGTATCTGCTTCTACAACCTAAAGGTGAATTCCAACTTACGTCGTAAATGAGCAATGCACTCAACTTACGGAACTAGCATCTGCCTCCAATAAGCCCGAAACTACTGGGAGCAACGACGAGTCTCACTCTGATAGCCAGAGGATGAAAATCTATCGAAATAGTCCATGGCACACTGCTTCCACGCCTTGTCTTCTAAATAACAACCCAGAAATCGAGATTCTTAGGATGATGAAAGATGAAGACGATGCTTCCTCGAGCGAGGAGGATCACGAGTACTCCGAAATAAAACACGGCGAACTGGATCATATACGCCTCCCTATACACGTGGAATATGGCCATCCTGGTCCAGAAGGTGGTGGTTCGCTGTTTCGTCGGTTTCCGCTGATACGTTCGATCGTGGGAGAACTAACTAGGAAACAAAAACCCATTCGGCTAAAACGAGCGTCCAAGGTGTGGTTCAAAGAGAAGAATGGCCAGAGGTGGGAAGAGACCGACCTTAACACGGTTCTCAACGAGCTAAGGAAATTGCGCTGATGTAACCAGAGCAGCTTTGTTGTATTCTTGAACACGCGTCAGTTCGCAGACTGTCGGTGTTGTTGTCCTTTATAACACTAATGGGTTTCTTGTTGTAATTTGTTACGGGTTAAGTATGGGTATTACTGAGTCAATTTTCCTTTACGTTCGAGGGGTTTTCGATGTCTTTTGTATTTATAGAGCTATAATAGTCATATCCAAGTATCTACAGAGAGTTATGTTCTCGCCACATGTCGAGGTATAGTAATTATTTAATATTTAACAGCAGTCATCACTACCGTCACCATTACTTATTTATAATACGATTGAAAGTGTGTCTATGTCCGTGTGCCATCCCATTATTGTGTGAATTGCTGCTTTTTGACAAAAAGTGTATACATTTCTCAAGAATGGAGCCTGAGGTATTGACATAGCTGCGCATTTGATTTGCCTTCGTCTAGAATACGTTCAGGATGATGCGGAGAATGACAGGGAATACAACGGAGTAAATACTTATCTATGGAATGTCTGGTGACTTCATTTGACTAGCAGTGAGTGCCTGCAAAAGTTTTATGCTCGTTCCACCTTACTTGAGTGGGATTGAGGCTCCTATACCGCATAAGGTACGTGTTTTCAATTCAATGTACACTATCTCGTGGGTCACGGCGCGGGCCGCCTTGACTCTCACCCGTGAGTTTCTCCATCGAGCCATCGCTACTGAAGACCACGGGAACAACATCAAAGCTCAAAACAGAATATTAAAGCTTGCCAGGGGCTTGATATCGACTTTTGGTATCGTGATCTTGGGCCGGATTTCTCGTATCGCATAAGCGCTGAGTGAATGATGGGGTGCTCTTATTTTTGCACTGTCCGGGCAATCGTTCGGACGCATGGCGATATCTTCGACCCCTACAACCCTTGGATTTTGTGTCTTCTGCTACTCGAAACAGACTTGTTTCCTGTTGTGTAGGAGTAGGTGCATCTTCCGTTGCGGTGGGTTTTTATGGCTGCGTAACTTGTTTGGCAGAGTAGAAGAGATGGAAAATAGGAGATGCTGAATTTAAAGGCTGGTCTTCTACGGGCGATCTATCGTCAAGAAGGATTCTGGGCGATGACTAAACAGAACAAGACGCAGTCACGTATGTCAGTTTCCAACTCTTTGGATCTTTTCTTTAATTACCTGCAACCTCTGGATTCACATGGTCACCATTTTAAACTGCCCTCACATTTCAACATCAGTTAGATGACGCCGTAAATGACAGACTCCCGGTGCGGTGGGACACAACGTAAGTGTGGTAGTTTTCAGTTTCGGATCATTCTGGTAAGCATGGGACGAATTCAAGTCTAGTTTTGCATAATCAGGAAGATCTGAATTTCCCGACCCGGACCGTTCTCTCCCTGTCGCTAACTCTTCAGAGCATTCCCATTTATCCCCATTTTACCACTAGGGCGCTCGGTGCGCCTCCAGGTTAAACAATTGTAAACTTCATGTGATTTCTCATATGTTTAGATTGTTCTCCAAGGACTTATCGAAATGGTTTTTCCGTGAACGCAGTCACCGCCCCGACGATATTTTGTACCCTTGCCAGTAGAAATGGAGCAAAGCACAAAATGGTAGCTGGTCATGATTTATCCGCTCGTTCCTGCATCCGTGATCGCCGAACAGCCACCTCCACATTCGTAACTCACATTCGTATCTATCATTCTACTCGAACCTCATGCCTAATGGAACAACTTTGGATCTTTTCCCTGCCCACTGGGATCAAGGGTGTTAAGTAACTATTTGCAATGATTGTTTTCCACTGTTTTTTTTGCAGGGTCCCCACATATAGATTACCTTCCGCCACATTGAAGTCACTTTCAATTATGCGTTAGCAATACAGCTACTTTCCAATGAGCCGCAGTGCCGATACGGCTTCCGTTGTATAGCTATTCAAACGCACCTTCGGCATCAGCATTCCTTGGTTTCTGTGACTACCAAATGGGAGCGGTCATCAGGTCCAGGGATAAGACCCAACAAAATTGCGATTCTCCGCCTGGTCCTATTTCCGTTATACATCGTCTTAAATAGCGGATCATGTATAGCTGATAAGAATCCGCGAAATCACCAAGTGCTGTTCTCATCATCCTCTTTTTTTAGTCCTCTGACGAAGTACATCGCCAACGAGAATCATGGGTGGAGGTGCTGCTGTGAATTCCGGAGGCGGTAACTACAATCATCTGGTTGATAGATCGATCCCATGGTGGAAGAATAGTCGGCTTCTAGTCCTTAACGGATGGATTGTGCTCTTGTGAGACATCTGCCACTTGGAACTTGCAAAATACTCATCTTGAAACACGTTTCAGGTTGATTACGTCGGCTACCAATGGTTATGACGGTAAGTCCTACTATATATTTCGCGTACAGACCTTGATATTGTTGTTATCTAAAGGTAGTATGATGAGTGGGTATTCCATGCGCAAACATGTTAGATCTGGTACTTAATGTGCTACCAGATGGTCTTCAGGCACTCAATCAATGGGAGGTTTACTTTCAGCACCCTACGGGCGGGCGGGTGAGATTTGGCCGCGATAACGCATATCTACAGTGCTGACAAAAGAAAATGCTTAGCTGGGGTTGCTCAATGCCATCCAAGTGAACATGATTTATCCTCAATTTTCACCGATCTGAATGTCTTGCTATATAGAATATCGGGGCTCTGGCTGGATATCCCTTCGCCCCATATATGGCTGATATTTTGGGCCGACGCACCTCTATTTTCTTTGGAGCTGCGATTATGATCGCTGGAAGTATTGTTCAAGGCGCCTCTCAGTCCGTGGGGATGTTCATTGGTGCTAGGTAATGTAACAGGCTGTGCAATATTTATGCAGAGTCAATGTCTGACGGGAACTCTGCATAGGTTCTTGATTGGTTTCGGCTTGACGTTTGCTGCTTCTGCTGCTCCCCTTCTCGTGACTGAGATTGCGTACCCATCTCAGCGTGCTCAACTCACTTCGATGTACAACACACTTTGGTAAACATCACGCGATCTTTCAAAATATTCAACCTGATTAATAAATTTACAGGTACTTGGGCAGTATTATGTATGTCACAAAATAGATCCGCGCTGTGAAAATTTTGATGTGATGTTGTTTTTCTCGCAACGTTGTAGTGCCGCCTGGTCGGTAAGCATGCCTCGTCTCAGTCTGCGCTTAATGTAATAATATGTTGATCATATAATGTATTAGACTTTTGGAACATTCTATATTCAGAACACTTGGTCATGGAGAATTCCATCCATTCTACAGGGCGAGGACACCTTTCAGTCTCTTTTTCATTTCAACACACGCTTATTGATGTTCAAAAGGTCTTCCATCGGTTATACAAGTCGGGCTCATTTGGTTTGTGCCCGAATCCCCTCGATGGCTCATGAGTAAAGGAAGGTTCGTGAACAATATACTCCAAGAAGTCATTTTTGATCTAATTTCCAAATAGAGAAGCGGAAGCTTTGAGGACTTTGGCCTACTATCATGCCAGAGGAAATGAGTAAGTTGTCTTTTCATTTATTTCTTACCATTGACAAAGTACAATACTGGATGGTTTACAGACAGGACCCTCTGGTCGAGTACGAATTCGAAGAAATTAGAGCGTCCATTCATTACGATCGCGAAGTTGGGGCAAATTTCGGTTGGCTCGCATTGGTCAAGACCAGCGGTAACAGGAAGAGAATGAGGGTCATCGTAGCGCTCGCATTTTTTTCTCAGTGGTCCGGAAATGGTCTTATGTATGCAATTCTCGTCCATAAGTGAAGTATTGAGCTAATCCAGATTTTCCTTCTAGTTCATATTGTACGTCTGTGTGCTATTAATTTTTGGATTGCCTATCTCATGCCTTGATAGACCTTTCCACGATTATGAAGGCAATTGGAAGTTAGTCAAAAATCAATTGCTATTTGACTATTGCCTGACTGCTCTTTCTTGTCAGTTACCAGCAATACTAATCAATTATTGATCGTAGGGATCGGTCCTCTTTTAGTTTGGTTGTTTATCAGTTTGTGTCACAGAATGGTTGCCTCATGATCTGGAATTTCATTGTTGCCATTGGAGCGGGGAGTCTTTGCGAGAGGGTTGGTCGGAGACCTTTGTTCCTCGCATCATGCGTCGGTCCGTCTGGTTTCTTCGTTTGAATCTCTGAAATACTAACCAGAAGGTCCAGGCATGTTGGTCTTCTGGACACTTCAGACGGTCTGTTTCGCATTATATAGCATCCATGGGAACAAACACGCAGCTAACACGTTTATTGCAATGATTTGTAAGTGACCAGTTTACATTATCTCTGCCCCCGTGAACTGACTGTATATTGTCAACTCCTAGTCTTATTTTACGCATCTTGTACGTTGTTCACTATCAGATATTGAATTCTTTTCGCTAAAATAATCTATAATAGATGACGTACGTGTATCGTCGATTATGCAGGTGATCTACTCATCAACATAGCTGATCATTAGATTGCATTTACACCCCTGATTGTATCGTGAGTCTCCTCTCAGTTGGGCAGTGAGGACCGGATCTAAGCTCTAGTTTAGGTATACGGTGGAGATCCTCCCTACACCTCTTCGAGCCAAGGGGTTCATGGTGTTCAACTTCACAATATCTGTGGCTCTAATCTTCAACCAGTAAGTGATTACTATCATTATGGTTTTGACATTTCCTGAATAAAATTTGCAGATACGTCAACCCTGTCGCGTTCGGAAAGTGAATTATAGTTTAGATGCCCTTTTCTAATACTTTTGCTGATCCTTGATTTTGTTCGAAGAATCGGGTGGAAGTACTACGTAAGTGTGTCCATCTATCTGCGGGCGACTATACTGACAATCATGTTGAAGTTGGTTTACAACGTGTGGCTTCTGTTCGAATGTGTATTTGTCTACATATTCATTATTGAGACCAAACACGTGAGTGCTTCGCCGATTTCATTTGTGAACGAATTGTAGCTCTAAGCGCTTTTTTATTTATTCATTTCAGCGAACTTTGGAGGAAACCGCTGCGTATGTGTGATATGAGTATGACTACCATGTTTTTAGCTTTATTTTTCTTTCTCGTAGGTTATTCGATGGTGAAGATACTGTCGAGAAAATTGCACATCAGGCAGCGGTCAACGCCGGAATGAGTCACAAAGTGGACGAGAAGATGGAATATGACGATCGAAAAGAGGTATCTTCAATACATAAAATTGGCTGATGGATCAGTCATGATCAGGGAGGTATGGGATTTTGGATTTGTGTTCTTCGTTGGTGTAATCAGTGTAAGTTATGAATTGTACAATTGAACATGCGAATACAAGAAATGTATATATCAGATAACGACGTTTTTCGGGATGTAGTGGCGAGAGTGTTAATCGGCGTATAAGTCGTCCGTATCGTAGATTATTGCGATTTATCGTGGTATTCTTGGGTATCATCTAGAGCGCCGCTTGCTCGCAACGCTTCGATATTGAACTGGGCGTTCTTTCTGTACTTGGAAGCGAGATCGGCTCCGAGCCTAATCTCTTCATTGGCTTGGATGATTTCCTATTAACACAACTTGAGTTCCACATTCCTTGCCCTAATAACAAGATAGAAACCGCTAGACAATGATTCAATTCTTGGAAGATATCGTTGCATTTTGACTACAAAAACTTGTTCAGTTTTTCTCGCATATTCAGCAGACAGTATATAAACACATACGACGCTTTTAGTGATACGTTGCAAAAGAATTGCTTGCCGCTCGTTGTGAGGGTTTTCCATTTGGTTGTTCTTGTCAAAAGGAACACGTGAAGGACGAGAATGTTCAACGAGGTTCAACGTCGGAGTGTAAAAGTACAGTTCCGATTCTAAGCGCGAGTCGCGACCGTACCGACAGAAGCTTTGCTCGTTCTGGCAATTTTTGTTGTTGAGCATATTCCTGCATGAGCATTCTGCGGTTATTATACGCACGCGTTAATGGTGTGCGGTGTGTCCGTTTAGTTTGCAGCCGCTATTCTCGTGCCGCTCCAAGACGCTGGGCCACTAATACGTGTCCTGGATGTATTTCTACCACAAATTGGCAACGGTATGACCTTGTTTACTTCAGGGATCTGTGCTCAAGTATGAAATTCGTTTAGTCTCAATGTGCTGCGCAGCTCATCTATTACACGTTCCTGTCATACAGCCCGGATGCTGTAAGTTACCTCACGGAGTGTATAGATATCTCGAATACATCCGCCCTCGACATATCTTGCGAGTTTCTTCTGGATCCAGAAGTTCGAAGACACGCACATAAGTCCCCATTGCATTACAGTTGTTCTTTACATTATAGGGCCGGTCATGTGGGTGATTGGATGACATACTCTCGTTGTTTTCTGC